>JAMWET010002999.1:305000-373215 GCA_024036415.1 Prochilodus magdalenae
TTGATGTATTCACTTTGATTTGAGTGTAAACCATTAAGATAAACAGTAGGAAACTCTCTGAGTAGCCTTGTCTAAACGTTTGACCGGTAGTTGATTTAGGAGCGGGTCGTCTTCCAGTGGCATATGGAGTTTGTTTAGAGAAGTGTTTTTACGGTAGCCCAGAATGGACAAACTACACATTGGCTGCAGTGAGTGACTGTCACAGCTTGGATTTTCCCTTTGATCCAGCAGCACATATTTATCCAGACATCAACCTCCTGGCAGGATATGTTGATAATTTACATCCATAATAATTGATTAGTTGATCAATTTCCCATTTCAGTTTAACTGGTACAGCAGTTATTATAATAATGCCTCAGGCACCAAAATTCAACCACAGCACTTAATGGTGGAATGGGTAAAACAAAATTCAAACAAGAAGCTAAATGTCCTTATCAGAAAAGAGAGACTGCCATTAAAATGTACCTGTACAGCAAATATATCTCACCACACAGGCCTACTGTAACTGCAGACAGTCATACCAACATACTGTGTCAAATCAGCCTTCTTTTGGGATTTCTAGGCTCAAACTACAAAGAGGCAGAGGCAATTAATGACTTTCCAGTCCATTTGCTAACTGTGGAGCAGTTCCTGCTGAGCGTCCTCCAGGGCTGTGCCCTCTTGCCCTCCTAGACGGGACGTTCATCAACCCTTATGCCTCGCCTTCTCTGCTCCAGTCAGCACAGCGCCAAAACTACATCACTCTCACGACAGCCATTAGTCATGGCCTTCCCCTCACAGCGAAGGACAGCTACAGTTTTTACGGGGACGAATGAAGTAGTTCAGGCCATCACTTCTTTCCATCAGTTCAGTTCTGTTCTAATTCTTCCGACGCCATCCGTCTAGCCATTGCCCATAGCTGAAGCTCAGTTGTCCTGTGATGCGTGGAGGTTTAGCCCATTAAAGGCGGGTTAATTCCTCATTGTTAACCCCAGTCCGACAAGCCTGTGAAATGCTCAAGGAAGCACATTAATGAGTCCCCACCTGCTATAATTCACAAGCAGACTTTTCACTGCCCCTAAATGGATTCCTCCAGAGTCCTTACCAATATGTCCGCCTCCTGGACGTCAGGTCTGAGCTGGACTGTAGCTGTGATGACATAATCTTGTGTGTCAGAAGAGGACTCTGGTTCCTCTGTCAAGCTGGTTGAGGACAGCAATGGAGGAGACTGGAAGTGTACAAGAAGAAGAAAAAAAAAAAATTAACAGGTAATAATTTACTGACAGTTTAGTCAGTTAGCCACTGTCTAAGTTAAGCTAAACTAGCTTAGCACAGATATATATATATATATAATATATATAATATATATAGATATAGATATATATAGATACACAGATATGTTTTTCTATACCAGTTTCATAAATACTGATGATCTGGCAGTTGCTGTAATACTGATGGTATAGGCAATCAGAGTGCATGCATTAAACTGATGTTGGCAGTCGGTACAAGACATATACAGGCGATGTACAGGAGATGCGGTGCAGCAGCAAATATTGTACAATAATTGAGTCAAATTGAATATATAAGGAGATCTGGGTCCATACAGTCTGTTACAATAGTGGGTGTCTGATGTTCTCCTTGGGGAGGTGCTGGTTGTATACTGGAGCCTTCAATGTTAAAGTATTACTGCTTGCATTCAATGCAACAACCAAATCATGATGCAGCCACGTACCATGCTGTGATTGTCATCGAATGTGGAGCCTGCTGCAGAATCCTGTCATATATATGCAAGCAATTAATTTTAGGGAAAATGCAATTAGCTTCTAAGACTGAACATGTGGAAAAATGCCCCTGCAGATTTCTTTTACAACAGATCTAGCAATTGTGCAACGCCAAAACAAAGTCCAGCAGAGAACAGCACAAGTAAAACTTTTACGGTCCCAACCATGGTCTTACATCCACAGTCACACAAGCCAACTTCTTCACTTCTGCATTTATGTCTAAAAATGGATGCAGGTAGAAACCGATATAGTAAACATGTTCTTCACTGTACTTTCAGTTACAAAATCCAAGGATAAGCAGAACTGGCAGGTGTAAAGCGCTATACAATACTGCAGAGGCCTCCCTTCATTTATCAGTTTGCTGTAAAAACGCCCATTACGTACAAGTTACTCATTTTTCTGGAGATACAGTTGATTAGATACATAATTCACTTGCATAACAGGAAAGTCAAAGGAAACCACATCAACAAAACAGGGGTTTACAAAACGGAACAGTGCAAGACCTGGCAGACCACCATAACTGACCCCGCCAGATAAACAGTACGTAAAGCTTTCATCATGGAGAGGAGAAATCAACACACACAGCATGAAACAACTGTAGTTCATATATGGAGGCCAGTGCATGTGATTCATTACTTTTACGCAGTGGTGTACAGTAACTCAGTAAGTGTGATGCGTTAGTGTACTGTAAGTAGCGTGTTGGTGTACAGTAACTCAGTAAGTGTGATGCGTTAGTGTGCTGTAAGTAGTGTGTTGGTGTACAGTAACTCAGTAAGTGTGATGCGTTAGTGTACTGTAAGTAGTGTGTTGGTGTACAGTAACTCAGTAAGTGTGATGCGTTAGTGTGCTGTAAGTAGTGTGTTGGTGTACAGTAACTCAGTAAGTGTGATGCGGTAGTGTGCTGTAAGTAGCGTGTTGGTGTACAGTAACTCAGTAAGTGTGATGCGGTAGTGTGCTGTAAGTAGTGTGTTGGTGTACAGTAACTCAGTAAGTATAATGCGTTAGTGTACTGTAAGTAGTGTGTTGGTGTACAGTAACTCAGTAAGTGTATAGTGTTAGTGTACTGTAAGTAGTGTGTTGGTGTACAGTAACTCAGTAAGTGTGATGCGTTAGTGTGCTGTAAGTAGCGTGTTGGTGTACAGTAACTCAGTAAGTGTGATGTGTTAGTGTGCTGTAAGTAGCGTGTTGGTGTACAGTAACTCAGTAAGTGTGATGCGTTAGTGTGCTGTAAGTAGCGTGTTGCTGTACAGTAACTCAGTAAGTGTAATGTGTTAGTGTACTGTAAGTAGTGTGTTGGTGTACAGTAACTCAGTAAGTGTGATGTGTTAGTGTGCTGTAAGTAGCGTGTTGCTGTACAGTAACTCAGTAAGTGTAATGTGTTAGTGTACTGTAAGTAGTGTGTTGGTGTACAGTAACTCAGTAAGTGTGATGTGTTAGTGTGCTGTAAGTAGCGTGTTGGTGTACAGTAACTCAGTAAGTGTGATGTGTTAGTGTGCTGTAAGTAGCGTGTTGCTGTACAGTAACTCAGTAAGTGTAATGTGTTAGTGTACTGTAAGTAGTGTGTTGGTGTACAGTAACTCAGTAAGTGTGATGTGTTAGTGTGCTGTAAGTAGCGTGTTGGTGTACAGTAACTCAGTAAGTGTGATGCGTTAGTGTACTGTAAGCAGCGTGTTGCTGTACAGTAACTCAGTAAGTGTAATGTGTTAGTGTACTGTAAGTAGTGTGTTGGTGTACAGTAACTCAGTAAGTGTGATGTGTTAGTGTGCTGTAAGTAGCGTGTTGGTGTACAGTAACTCAGTAAGTGTGATGCGTTAGTGTACTGTAAGTAGCGTGTTGGTGTACAGTAACTCAGTAAGTGTGATGTGTTAGTGTGCTGTAAGTAGCGTGTTGGTGTACAGTAACTCAGTAAGTGTGATGCGTTAGTGTACTGTAAGTAGTGTGTTGGTGTACAGTAACTCAGTAAGTGTAATGCGTTAGTGTGCTGTAAGTAGTGTGTTGGTGTACAGTAACTCAGTAAGTGTAGTGTGTTAGTGTGCTGTAAGTAGTGTGTTGGTGTACAGTAACTCAGTAAGTGTAATGTGTTAGTGTGCTGTAAGTAGTGTGTTGGTGTACAGTAACTCAGTAAGTGTAATGCGGTAGTGTACTGTAAGTAGTGTGTTGGTGTACAGCAATTTTCATGCTGTATTTGGCCACATCCGTCCTTCCTTTTGACTTATGTGAGCATAAAAATGTAACATGTATATACTTATACCGGAAGAGGGAAGAGGACTGCTGAGGACTAAATTCTCTTGTTTAATCATAGGTTTATTTATGCACTATTACACTTTACTGTATATACTGTACATCTTAATTCCTGGACACTCCACTTTACTTAAATACCAGTATATGCACATGTGATTATGTTAATTCAGTCATTATCCGCTGATAACTGCGTCCCTTGCACATCTATTTATTACTCTTTTCTACAGTCTACAGTTATATTTGTATTTCTTGTATATATTTCTTGCCTCCTTGCGACGTGAGATATATTTATATTTATATATCTATCGATAGTGACCTGTATTATGTATAGTTTATAGTTAACAGTTAATAATACTGCTGCCGGTACCTACCCATTTAGGTTTTTCATACTGCACATCTATCCATCTATCTATCTATCTATCTATCTATCTATCATAGGAAGTGTGAAGAGAGCCCATCAATCAGGGAACAGCGGTCACTTTGTTTTGAGCTTGTTTTAACCTGGTAGACAGACCTTGGTTCTAGCTAATGAAAATGTTCTCCTTCAGTGTTCTGTGATCAATCTGTGATCATTTGAATATACATCAGGGTCAGACACATTAATGAGCTTCTATTAAAGACTGGTGGACTGAGAGACACTAGAGTCTTTACCTTAACAGAGCTGATGAAGAGTCCTGTTCCAGAAATGATAATAGGACATTATAGACATCATAAGTCATTCTACTGTTACTCTCCATACTTAAGTACATCTGAAGGTAAATACTTTAGTCCCTTTACTTAAGTGGAGGCCGGTATTCTAACATTGCTTTGTACCTGCGTGCTGTGGTGTGTTTCAGGAGAGGCTCCACACACAGGCTGGTAAAGGCTGCAGTGATGGCCAGCAGCTCTGCCATCCCCCATCAAAACCATCATCTGCCTCAGCTGGCCCTGTCAACACAACATCTCACATCAAGATCACGTCGGTAAGCCCGGACCACCTGTCCACAAAAAAAGACCAACTGAAAGCTTGGGTTATGCAGCTGCTTGATTAATTCTCTGCCATGTCTCTAGTGCTCTGGATAACTTGATCATTATGCTTCTCATGCAATGTAGTAAACCGTCAGGAATGTCTCCGGCCTGAGAATGCAGGTTCACCAGGCATGCCTGGCCAGCTGTCTGACCATTAATCTTGTCTGGGATGTTGTAGGATGCTGATTTCACTAACATGCTAAGTATGAAGTCTATAATATTTAAGTCACATGGTATTCAGATACAGTGCAGGAGAACGTATATGATTGTATGATCCCATCCTGTGCTTGCTGCAAAACACTACGACCTTGTATTCGGTTTAAAGGACCCATATCCTACATTTTCTCGTATGCCGTTTTATCCTATACCTGAGGTCCTTTCATGACATATCTGCCCTTTTACCCACAAAATACACCCATAATCCATTTTTACATTACTATTTTTCCTCTCTATTTCATCCTCTTTATCACTGGCTGCTTTTGTTACAGCATCTGTAGGAAAGTAACATGCACATAATCTCTGGTGTCCTGCCTCATTCATTACTGCTCCCCAGGCGCCATGGATAGAGCTACCAACACTCCAGGCAAGTTAGTTCACTGCCCCCTGCTGTGTGTGTGGGTGGGTGTGGATGTTTCACTTCATGTATGGGTTAAATGCAGAAGACACACCCCTCTGTAGCTGTTCAGGCTGAAGTAGTCTGAACTCTTACATATAAATGTACAGGGGCAAACTGCTCCTGGGTGAACGGCCGTTGTAAATGTGTTGTTGTTAATGACATCACAACAACAAAGAATTCAATTGTATGGACAGGATTAGGTGAGGACAGTCATTGTCTGTGTTGAGAGTTTAGGGTCATTGTTTGCCATTTCTGCTGGACACGGAGAGATGTATCTTCTCCATTTAACCCATACGTGAATGAAACATCCACACACACCCACACACTTGTTCCATAACCTCCAGTCCATGACTCCCCCCTGAATCTTGTATCAGACTCGTTGTTGTTGTTACTAAACTGCTGTAGGCTGTGAATGTTGTTTGTCCTGTGACATTACAAAAACAATAGATTTAAGACAGAGTGATATTACAGTAGGTTTCAGTCCACATATGGAAACCCTGCTGTAATATCACTCTGTCTTACATCCATTGTTTTTTGTGATAATCACAATACAAAATAATCGCTTCACATAGTCCAATAATAATATATTATTATTAATAATTATTATTAATATTAATAAGTAATAATAAGTAAAGTAATAACAACAATAATAACAACAATAATACATAAAATAATATAACTAAAATAGGCTTATGAATAATGTAATCCTGTGGACATCACAAAACAATGGATAGATAGATGCATATTAGACTGAAATTAATAATAATAATAACAACAACAATGACAATAACAATAACAACAACAACAACAACAACAACAACAACTATAATAATAATAATAATAATAATAAATACAATATTCAGGGGGGAGTGATGGACTGGAGGTTATGGAACAAGTCTATCGCTTGTTTGACTTCCTGAACTGACAGTAAAGACTGGGGTGCCCTTGAGCAAGGCACCTAACCCCCAACTGCTCCCCAGGCACCATGGATAGAGCTGCCCAACACTCCGGGCAAGTTGGTTCACTGCCCCCTGCTGTGTTGTGGGTGGGTGTGGATGTCTCACTTCAGGGATGGGTTAAATGCAGAAGACACATCCCTCCGTGTCCAACAGAAATGGCAAAAAATGACTCTAAATTCTCAACACAGACAACGACTGTCCTCACCTCATCCAGTCCAGCTGCATAAAAAGCACATTGAATTCATTGTTGTTGTGATGTCATTAACACCAACACATTTACAATGACCATTCACCCTAGAGAACTTCCCCCCCGTATGTTTATATTTAAGAGCTAGGAGTGTTTCAGCCTGGACAGCTTTTTAAACAAGGTGCAACACAGAGCATCCAATCGTCCAAGTGACCTGTAGTATATGGTACCACAATCAACTGAACCCACTGATGACCCACAGGACAATATTAAATTAACTGACCACAGTGACCTGCGTGAAATGCACCCTGCGTAGGCATCTGTAACAGTGACTTCTGTGATACAGCCTGATATGCAGCAGCACAAAAAACTACAGTGCAGTATTAAAACGATCGTTCCAGTACATCATGCCCACAAGACTGTGCGTATTAATGTATTACCTCGAAAGGGGTCTCAAACCCCTGCAGAATGCCCCCAACCATCAGCAGGCCATCAGTAGTGATGCCCATGTAGGGGTAGGTCCAGCGCACTTTCTCCACCAGCACACAGTCCACATACACAGTCAGATATTCGAAGGAGACCCCCACTGAGAGCCTGTGCCACTGCCTGTCCGACAGGCCCGGAACTAAAAACCTGCAGAAACCCAAACGTATGTGTGCACATGTGAAAGGACTTGATCTTACAGACTGAGTGTATTTTATCTGGCTGTAAGTGACTGAATAAATATGGTCAGCTACCACTAACATTAATTTCAAACACCTACTGCCTATACAGCTGCTTCAGATGCAACAAAATCCCAGAGAATTCCTTTAAAGTGCTTCAGAATTAACTCAGTGACTCACTCGTAGTCTCTCTGTTGAGCTGTGATGAAGGTGACGCCGGAAGGTCTCAGGCGGATCTGAAGTGTCACCTGGTTATAGAAGTCCAGAATGGTGAGGATGCTGCGGTCCTCCTCCTGTGAGCTCCGCAGCTGAAGAAACACACTGAACTCATCTGAAAAGCTGTAAACACACAGTTATGAGCTTCGCAGAGTCACAACTTGGAAAACACCATGAAACAACGATTACATTCAGGTTTCAAGCCTGGTTACTGCTGCTGTTCCAGCTGTGTGATGTACCTTTCTCTAAGTTATGGTTGCCAGATAGAATATAAGTGAGTCTATTTGAGATTACGGCTTTTACATTTACGGCATTTAGCTGACGCTCTTATCCAGAGCGATTTACAAGGTTAATCACATTACAGGTAGGCCAGTGCAGTGTTAGGAGTCTTGCCCAAGGACTCTTATTGATGTAGCACAGCATAGTCACCCAGACCAGGATTCGAACCCCAGTCTCCCACGTGTGGTGGTGGCTACTTGGCGGGTAGTGGTGTTATCCGCTGAGCTACACCAACCACTTTTGAAATGACCTGTATGTGATGGTGTAGGTGATTACTTCCATGACTTGTTAGCTACTTTAGCTACGACCAACTTGAATCACTATGTGAGCTGATTCCTGTTATATTAACTGTTGCTCCAATAATCAAATGCTATGCAAAGAGCACAAATCATTACACGCCCATAGACCCATTGACGCACCTCGGCCCGAAAGCTTGTTGTGCAGGCAAGGTTAAAGTCGAATATAGTCCGATGTCCAGCACCGCACATCCATCATCATCCTTATAGAGAGACACGTTGTTACTCTGTGGTACAAGGCTAGACAGGTCCTTCAGTAAGTCCAGCTTTTGGGTGAAAAGATTCAGGTGTAGTTCCAACTCATCTGTGAAAACAGTAGACAATAAGCATTCATCAACCATGTGCATAGATCAGCGTTTCCTAAAGGAGCGGGATGCTACAATTTGAAGTCTGCTTATAAAAACCTCAGCGGGCAAGAAATTAGTCACCTGAAGCTGAAACATACCTAACAGGGTGTAATACCTTCATGAGCACGAATAACAGCTGGGGTTTGATTTGGCATGGATGGGACAGGTTTATGGATGTAGGCCACATCAATGTTCAGATACTCTCACATCAACGAATTGCACACTGGGGCCAGATGCCTTCCCTGCCACAATTCTGAGGGGGATTTCCTGTAGACTGGGATTTTTGCCACTGCTAGTAGACCCATATGACCGTACGCTTCCACACACCAGCTACTTCCTTCACGCTATGGCCTTTGACTCTCCCAAATGTGGCCACTCCTTTTAGCCAATCATTAACTATTAACTATTAATTATCTGCTTGGGGCCCATTTTTCAGAAATGGAACATCATTTACTGCACAGTACCGCCTCTTCTCAATCTATGAATCCCATCACACCCTGCAGATGTTTATAGCCCCTTCATATAACTAAGGCTATGAGCTAACACACAAGGCTGCTGTGTAACACTAAAAGCCAACTGTCACCCAAATAGTCGAAAAGATTAAATCATCAATATTCTAAACCTCATCTACAGGGGTTGGACAATGAAACTGAAACACCTGGTTTTAGACCACAATCATTTATTAGTATGGTGTAGCGCCTCCTTTTGCGGCCAATACAGCGTCAGTTCGTCTTGGAAATGACATATACAAGTCCTGCACAGTGGTCAGAGGGATTTTAAGCCATTCTTCTTGCAGGATAGTGGCCAGGTCACTACGTGATGCTGGTGGAGGTTCGTCCTTCTTGGTGGTATGCTGACATTACCCTGGACACCGTGGCTCTTGATACATCACAAAGACTTGCTGTCTTGGTCACAGATGCGCCAGCAAGACGTGCACCAACAATTTGTCCTCTTTTGAACTCTGGTATGTCACCCATAATGTTGTGTGCATTGCAGTATTTTGAGCAGAACTGTGCTCTTACCTGCTAACTGAACCTTCACACTCTGCTCTTACTGGTGCAATGTGCAATTAATGAAGATTGGCCACCAGGCTGGTCCAATTTAGCCATGAGACCTCCCACACTAAAATGACAGGTGTTTCAGTTTCATTGTCCAACCCCTGTAGGTTCAGAACTCTTCACAGTAAGCAGTTCTGTGTCCAAACCACTGTAATCTCAAAGAAGACCTGGATGCGGTTGAGATGAGGTTGGGATCAATTTTGGGGATGCATTTTCAGGGAAGCAATTTTGGCTATTTGGGTGATCACTGAGATATAGTGTTTCTTGGCAAGGCTGGCCTCACAGCTGCAGGTCCAGACTACAGAAGCAATACTTGGACTTCAATGTCTAAATGGCTAGGTAAGTCCGAGGTAAGTGGAACTGTGGGTGAACTTTATTTTTTGCCAAGCTCTTCCTTCAAGACTGACATATTCAAATGACCTCATCTCTGATTGGCTGCCCTATATTGTGCCTCACTCAAAAAGCAGTCCAGGTAGAAACACACTTTATAACTTCACCCTGGATGGGTGTTATAGACTGGAGTTGTGTTGTCTTAGCACATCAAACTCTATGTGAATAAAGCTCAATGATATGGGGCCTTTAGATGTATTACATGTAATTATAGCTCCTGACAATGCACTGAAATCCATGCTTCATCTCGGTTCAAAAACCAGAGGGAGTTCAGCAAAAGATGACATGAATGATGAATGTAGAAAAACAAACCAGAGAACACAGCAGCACTTTGGGTCGCTCGCATAACATTTATTAATCAAAGAGAACATGACAGCTGAGGACAGCGGGAGGCTTCTGGGCCCATAAGAACCGAGAAGCAGTGCTGATCTAGGATCAGCTCCCAGCATACATATAATTGTGCTTTCAGGGTGAAAGACAAAGACTGATCTTACAACAACATTACTTACTCGGAGAAGCCCGAAGAAAAGCTACAGCTCTGCAAACAGCTCTTCTATGATGTATCATACCAAAGACCACAGAACAAGGGACGAGGCCCGGATCTTCAGGGGCTGGGTGATGTAGCATTCACAGTGCATTCTAATGACCCTGTAGTCCAACTTCACAGGACATGGACAGGACAACTCTGAGACCTATGATGGATGCTTCTAGTGTGAAACATCATTTCCCATGTAAGTAAACTCACTTAAGTAAGGGCCGGACAGTCCTATATCATAACAAGACATAACAAGACATTATTATTAAAGCATACAGGGGTTGGACAATGAAACTAAAACACCTGGTTTTAGACCACAATCATTTATTAGTATGGTGTAGGGCCTCCTTTTGCGGCCAATACAGCGTCAGTTGGTCTTGGGAATGACATATACTGCGTCCTGCACAGTGGTCAGAGGGATTTTAAGCCATTCTTCTTGCAGGATAGTGGCCAGGTCACTACGTGATGCTGGTGGAGGTTCGTCCTTCTTGGTGGTATGCTGACATTACCCTGGATACCGTGGCTCTTGATACATCACAAAGACTTGCTGTCTTGGTCACAGATGCGCCAGCAAGACGTGCACCAACAATCTGTCCTCTTTTGAACTCTGGTATGTCACCCATAATGTTGTGTACATTGCAGTATTTTGAGCAGAACTGTGCTCTTACCTGCTAACTGAACCTTCACACTCTGCTCTTACTGGTGCAATGTGCTAATGAAGATTGGCCACCAGGCTGCTCTAGAATATACTCATTTGTACTGTTCTAGAATCATTTGAATAAAACTCACTCTGCACCAGAATGTTCTTCCTTATAGCTTGTTGACTAGTCTATTTCACACTGCGCTAGTACATACTCCCTCGTTTACACGGTTCTAGAATATTTTTTTTAATTCACACTGTTCACCAGCATGTTCTTCCTTGTCTTTCATTCTGTTCTAGACTATTCACTAATACAATGTATTAGAATATACTCCCTCGTTTGTACTACTCCAGAATGTTCTTCACCTTTCAAGCTGTTCTAGAATGTTCATCCCCCCATGCCATATTCTTACTTACACTGGTACTTACACTGACTGGAATATTTACCCTATATGTTCTCTCTCCCCATCTGTCCTCCAATTTCTCACACTTCTATAGTGTTATGTTTGTTCTAGGGCTGGACCAGATTCAGAATTTTGTCAGTCGAATCGGATTCGCCCGTCCTGGTCGACGATTCGACTATTCGTTCACGTTTCTCCATGTACATTATCTAGTAATCAGTAAATTAATTTGCATACGGTTCAGATCTGATGTGAAGAAAGTCAGCAGAGTCACAGGAACATGTTTCTGAACTAAATGAGACATGGCGTATGACGATAGATCTCAACTGGAGCGTGATTTAATTACAGATTATAGCGTCGGGCAGCAGCACGTACGTATGCTAAACATTAGCGCTTATAGCTTATAGTCTTTTTAATTTCACTCCTAACAGCTTCTTCAGTAGGAGGACCCTTCGTCTTTCATCTCTCATAAATAATGACCTGCTTAATAAAACCAGATTAGTCCATATTTAAATTATTTTTAGATGAAAAGAAGAATGGTAGACCTGAAACCGTTTAATTATTAATTCCCCACACTGAAATAATTATCTCTCGTTTATTGGCAGGCATATTAAGTGACTGTACTTATCTTTAAATAAGGATAATTTTAGCTGCAGACAAATAAATAAACATATCTGTAATTTAGTTTCTAAAATAATGGAATTATAATAAAACAAACATCTCCGGTCCGTTTTTCCTTCACCGCAAACAGCCGTTACGTCTAAACCGAAAGTCAGCTCCCTCGTTTGGAGCAGTGTTGGATGTCTGACTAAATGACGAGCAGAATTCGGTTTCATTTGTTCAGATTCTCTTCTTCAAAACCTCCTCCAGGCTTTCTCTGAGACATCCCTCCACCCGTGTTTCTAAGCTTCACAGCTTCAGCTGCCTTCAGCGTGAACCGCCAGCACACGGTGTCACGTGGATTTAATTTTTTAGCACGCGTGCGTCACAGCCCAGCTAGAACTTACATATATATATTTACTATTCCCCTTTAATAATTATTAACATGTCTTTTTAAATTCCTTAAGTTCTTGTGCATTTTAGTATTCTTTAGTCTGTTTTACAGAAGAAAAAAAAAATACTGTTGTCAGTCGACTTAAAGGGTCGCCGACTGACGATTTGACTCGACGACTTCTAGAGGGCAGCCCTAGTTGGTTCACATTGTTTTTGGAAATTCTCAGTGTTCTGAAATGTTCATCATTCATAATACTCCAGAATATTCATTGCTCTATGCACAATGTTTTCCCTATTCAGTGTTTAACAATGTTTTTCAGCATTCAGACTACTACAGAATGTTGACCCTAGTTGACACTGTTCTAAAGATGTTCCCTACCATGTACACCGTCCTCCTTATTCATTTTAGAATTAAATTTTAGAATTTAGAATTAGTCTTCCCTAACTATACAAATTTAACATTATCTTCAATTTACACCCTTCTACATTTACATTAGGCATCTAGCTGACGCTATTATCCAGAGCGACTTACAAGGTTATTCGTTTTATAGGTAGGCCAGTGAACTGTTAGAAGTCTTGCCCAAAGACTCTTATTGCTGTAGCTCAGCATTTGGTGTAGCTCACCTAGACTGGAATTCGAACGCCCATCTCCCACATGGGGTGGTAGGGGTTCTACAATGTTCTCAGACATTCACACCACTCTATAATGCACATTCTCAATCACACAGTCTTAGATAGTTTTCACTATTCACACTGTTCTAGAGTGTTCCATTCACAATGCTCCATTCACAGAATTCTCTTAACACTGCTTCATTAGAATAAATGTATTTGTTGGTGTTTGTTGGGTACATGTGCTACAGGCTTCAGCTAAACTGCATTTAAATGAAACACCATCTTGATGTAATTTATCATGATCACAATGTCACAGTCTCGTAGCTTCCGGTTATATTTCCCAGCAAAGAGTTATCTATATTTTAAGAACCCAGATAAAAGCTGAAGCTCTGAAAAGGAACTCCTCCATAATGTTTCATTCTGGGATGGGACCAAGCCAAGGCCTTCAAAGGCTACATAAAGTTACATTCCCTGCTGACCTCTAGTAACCCCATGGTCCTGCTACACCCAGGAAACAGACAACTTACTGTTGCTTCTCAAAGGTCAAAGCAGAGAAACACAGAAACTCCCAGCATTTAAATGATTTGCGTGAATTTGATAAAAGACAGAGACAGATTTTGGGGAACCTGATATACCTCTGAAACAGATGATGCATCATGCAAATACCACAGGAAATTGGGAATAAGCCCAGGTGTTCAGAGACTGAGTAAAGCAATGGTGACTTCTTGGAATTTCTGATGGATGGAAGGTGAAATCCTAATGTAGTGTAAGTAAACTCTTAGTTTACATTTAATTGCATTTTTTGGAGTGGAAGGCAAAGTCTGATCCTAGATCAACAAACTTCTCTCTGAGAAACCTGATAAAAACACCAGGAACAGGAATCCCACCACAAACAAGGCCTTCAAAAGCTGAGTAGCTTTCCCAGATGGCTTCTGGCGACCTCTCGGCCTTGCTAGCCAGGACAGACAGAACACCTATGAGGCTCCTGATGGATGCTTGTAGGGTTAAATGGAGAAATTCCCATGCAAGTAAACTCCCATGTTCTCTCACCTAATCCCTATGGGACATGGTGGGAGAGATTTAGTGAGGTGGTCCCTAATTAACTTTCCATCTTTCTCCTATGCATGTCCAGCTCCAGCAACATGCCTCCACATGCTCCGCTTTCATACAATCTCTCTGGCACTGCTAACAATGAACGCTCTCAGAAACGTCTATTCAGAAACCAGGGCTACGAAATAGAAATCTTCTTAAAGGGCTGAGGTTGGGAGTGTATGATGCAACCTTTCCATTCCTAATGGAGGCTCAGTTTGTGGCTTCCTGGCCTTAAGAGCTGGAAAGAGTAACGAAGAAAGCAGGAATAGTGAACGTTGTGAACAGTGACCAGGTTCATTTCCACAGATGCTTGGGAGTGAATTAGGTTCAGCACTGTAATAACTCAAGCTCCATTCGCAGGGTTTAAATCTTGCTGCCTAAATGGGCCTCTATGACAAATTAAGCATAGCTGCTCAACATAATACCTCATAACTTATAGACATACAGTATGTGATGAATGGACACAGACCGGATTTCAGTTAAGAATGCTTCCTCTTTAGCAGCAGCCAATCTCTTATTTCAATGCAAGTGTTGAAAGGAAGCCTCCACTGTAGGCAGGCACGTATTGCAATCAGGTCTCAGTCATCACCTTTTGCCCTGAAGCCTGTGCCGGCAGCAGTCAGCGGCATCATGGAGGGCAGAAAGCAGTCACACATGAGCGCTCTCTGATAAGCTGATGAAAGCTCTACCGTGCCCCATACTTTGCATACCACATGCAGAGGTAGGTCTAGACTATATACGTGAAATATTAGTATTGTGATCATATTACTACATACTGTGATTGTAATTTAGACATGACATTATTTTGGCCCAAATAATATACTCTTGTTTGATTACATGAACACCTAGGAAAGCTGATTTGAAACTTTGGTTGGTATGTAATTTCGCATTAGAAAATGCAAGTTTGCATTATATCAGTTTTGATTTGTAATGATGCATCAGCAGTTGAACATGTAGATTATTTAATCCACGTATTATTTGCCTAATGCCATGCTCTCAAACCCCAACACCCCCATTTCTCTGTAGACTTGTGATGGTAAATTACCCAACAACCTCCCCTATGTACCATCCCATATGTATTATGTATACACATACACAAGTTCCTGTAAGTACTAATAATTAGTTGCATTTGTGTTATACATAAATTAGTGATAATGTATACATACATACATGCCTACATACATACAGTATATTTACATGTTGCGTGTTCAGAGTCAGTATCATCAAAAGTATGTTACATTGGTGATACAAGAAATTTGTCCTGGTGAGTACACACGCCTCACATGTAACAGACCAGACCTACACACAGATTAGGAACAGGCATCTAACTTAGTTAGATGAGTTAGATACAATAAAATACAATTAACTACTTACCAGTATATGCATATGGACAAAATCTAGCGTTTACAGAATAATACATTTATAAAACTGACTGTCTGTGCAGCTGTGGAAAGTCCTTAAAAAAAGTAAAAAGTTTCTCCCTTTTTTTTTTTTTTTGTTATCACCATTATTCTGCGTTAAAAGTAAACAAATTTCTCCTGTAAAAAACAATGTAGTAAACAACAACAATGCAAACACCATATATATATATATATATATATACATATATATATATATATATATATATATTATATATATTATTATTTATATATATATTATGTATATAAGCATGGTATATATATATATTTCTGTCCCCAGGCCAGTTTCAGGTGTTTATTTTGTGTAAATAATTGTATGTTATAAGCATGGTTATAAAGCAATCATTCCAATTTCATATATATATATATATATATATATATATATATACACACACACACACACACACACACACACACACACACACACACACACACACACACACATACATATATACACACACAGACAAAATTGTTGGTACCCCTCAATTAATGAAAGAAAAACCCACAATGGTAACAGAAATAACTTAAATCTGACAAAAGTAATAATAAATAAAAATTCTATGAAAATGAACAAATGAAAGTCAGACATTGCTTTTCAACCATGCTTCAACAGAATTATTTAAAAAAAAAAATAATAATAATATATGTGTGTATGTGTGGGTGTGTGTGTGTGTGTGTGTCCGAAAAAATCCAAAAATATTTTAAAGTATCTACAAGTGGTAACTTAATAAAAAAACATCAGTCAATTTAAAGAGATATTTGGGAAACATCTGGATTCTAATAAAGATCAAGGACATGGGCTGAGCTCAAAAAATGTATAAAACTAAAATAATTACAGAAATCAGAGGTAATTTTCATTGTGTTTTTATATTGATCATAATTTGTAAGCAGCTATTTGTATTAATAATAATAATAATAATAATAATAATAATAATAATAATAAGTTCCATGTGTTCTATGCAGTTGTTTTACATATGAATACATACATTACAGAAACCTAAGCCTAACCTTAACCTCAGTAACAGGAGGAACGGTACTCCACACACACACTGTAGTTGTTGGATGGTAGTGCTACTGGGAACAAAGATAAAGGTTACCAGGAGCGCAATCAAAAGGACAAACACTTATATTCTCTCTCTCTCTCTCTCTCTCTCTCTCTCTCTCTCATTAGAATCTGTTCAGAGCATCTGTCTTTATCTCATGTAACTCCTCCACTAGCTCTGCACCACTGAAGCACTGAAGCGTGTTTCCACTGTTAGGCCCGATAAGGAGCCTAGTGTTGCAGTGTGTGTGAGACCAGTGTGTTGTGTGAGTGTGTAGGGGTTTACAGGCTGTGAGGACAGCTGTTAAGTATCACAAGAAGTGCGCTTCCATGAGAGGCTACCAACAGACAGCAGCACAGCCCTTCAGGTCCACATAAATCTTCTGCTGTGATGATGGAGAAGAATCCAAAGAGATCCCTCGAGGGCAGAAGAATGAGGATGAGTCTTTTTTTTATTGTATGTTGTTTGGAATAACAATGTAAATGTATACGTCTCTTTGTGTTACATGTTTTCAGACTATACCATTTTATGCCCGGGTTCAAAATACCGCTATGGCTCATATCACATATCACATATTTGAGATTACTCAACATGGTTTGGGGCAAGTATGCATTGACTTAAGCAAACATATAGTCATATAGCTCCAGTGCAAAACTAGAGAAGGGGACTTCAGGCAATAACGGCCAGGTAATACTTCATTTCTTTACAGAAAGTTGTCTCGGTTATGTCCAGTGAGCGACAGAAAAGGTCAAATACAATACCCTAACCCCCAGCCCCTTCACTTCACCCACCTATAGACAGTATGGCTGAAAGGCTGAACACAATGTATAGCTCCTCTTAAACAGCTCAATATGAGGTACTGAGGTTAGACTGGAGCTCATGGCCAGATCAGAGCGGTGCGGCAGGTTTCAAAGCAAACACAGCGACTTACTCACAGGTGAGAGAGGCCCAGCATCTTGATACCATCTGTCTGAAAGGGAGCCTCACGTCCATGTCCCGCTTCTTCGGCTCTTTAGGTAACGCTTTACCTCACCAAACCAGTGACTCACACATAATAGCTCACAGCTTTATTCACTCACTAACAGCCTCATAGCTGATCAAACAGCATCATTACAGATTTACCCTAATCAATCTGGCTGTAAATACAGCAGGCCGGCCATCATAGCAGGACAGGCTCATAATGCAGAGCTTAAAGCAGGATGCCAGAACTGGTCATTTTTGCTACTTGAGGTTTTGCCACAGTAGTTGCGGAGTGCAATTCATTTTTGCACCACTGTAGTAAATTCACATCCAGCTTTGAGCTCCCCCTCATGGACAGCTGTACACATGCATCTGTAAACAAGGATGTTGAAGAATACAGAACTGGGAAAGACGACATCAGAAGTGAAGGAACCATACTGACTGACGAGATTAACCTTGGGTTCCAAGCTAGCCATCATAGCTAGACAGTAACCGAACATGAGGACTTAACCAGCAAGTTTGGAAACATCACCTGGAGTGTAGCTAGCAAATAAATTACTGTCACTATGGTTATTAGAGATTGCACAGTGCATTGTACAGATGGAATTGTGGGAAATGGCTCCAAAGCAGATGTTAATAATTAGCTAAAGGGACTGATTGCATTTGGACGTCCCAAAAACCATAGTGTGAAGGAAGTAGCTGAATCTGCAGGTGTATGGGAGCATATGGTTATACAGGTCTACCAGCAGTGGCTAAAATCCCAGTCTACAGGAAATTCACCTCAGTATTATGCCAGGCAAGGCATCCACCAAATCTGGCCCAACTATACAATTCTTGGATGCAGGAGTTGCTGTACATTGATGCAGCCGACATCTAGAAACTTGTCCAGTTCGTGCCAAACCGAAGCACAGCTGTTATTGGTGCTCATGGAGGTATTACACACCATTAGGTACGTTTCAGTCACAGGTGACTAATTTTTTGTCCAGTAAGCTAACATGTATTGAGCAATTACAATAGCTTTGAATGTTGTTCAGCAAATCAGACTTTAGAACTGTGCAGAAAACCTAACAGTCTGGAAGTCAGGCCACTGACCTCTGAAAACGTGCAGTGCAGGAGCCAGACACGGAAAAAGGCACTGGTCCCGGGACTCTCTAAGGATACACACCCAGGACACACTGCAGGCCGGGTAGAAGTGGTGTTTATTGGCCTAAGTAACCACACATCTCACCATTACTGTCCGGAGAAGCAGGTGCATCAGACGGGAGGCTAGGCTACAACTAGCTCCTTCGTCCCGCGCAGATAGCTACAGCTCTCTCTAAGTACCATTTCACTAGTCTTTGTTCTAAAATAAAAAAAATAGAGACTAATATACTGCAGAGTTAGCAAGCTGGCAACTTTGTCTCTTTATTTGCCAGCAAATGAATCTTAAGGGTTTAATTGGCTGACTCCCAGCTAAGGCACAAAGCAGCTCAGTGCCTGCTCAGACACCACAGTACGACAGTAATGAGACAGTGATCACAGGGCCAGCGGGCAGGAGATAGCATCTATTAGCCGCACTGCTCAGCGACAGCAGCCTTGAGTGGATAGCAAAAACAGACCAGGACTAAATGACTCCCCAAACACCTCACTGGAAGTGAGGGACTGGGTCATGTCGAGTAACGAACAAAACATGGCACATATATGAATCACCAGATTGTCAGTCATAGCTACGATCGTATTTACATTCACACACAGAGGGAAGCCTTTTCCAAGGCCTCAGATCCTGCCTTGTTCCTTCTTTAACAGCTCGCCATTTGTTCCAAATACCTGAACAGGAACTGCTTCCTGAATGCCAATCTGTAATGCTCAAGGTCCATTCATGTAGCACTAAGCCAGACATCAGGTCTAGTGTCTGGCAGCATTTGTTTCCTATTTGATGCTCAATTAGCCCCCCCTGCGCCGGTTTGTGTTTCATTTACATGGACAGCTAGCATGAGGAAGCCTTGAGCTAGCAATTATGGACTAAAGGAGGCTGGAGCTCTGTTTTCTAATCTGTTTTCATTTCTCTCAGTCATTCTATTCTTCGTAATCGGAGATGGGTTGAGTGCAGCTAGCTCCTATTATAGGACTGATAACTGAGAATAAGCTTAATGCCCTTGCCAAAAGAAAAGGGCAGTTATGAGGCCCATCACAGACTAGGCAGATTTAGCTTCATCTTATGAAGAGGTTGTGCAGTGAAGTCAGTAGGGTCACATGTCCCCATCACAAAAAACACAATTACACTTCAGCAGTGAAATGGACCTCCGTCATAATAACACAGCGGTGCTCCTGGAGGTTAATACGCGAGTGTCACTGCTGGACCGAGAATAGTCCATCAAGAACGTTCCGCCAACAGCGTCCTGTAGGCAGCATCCTGTGACCATGAAGGACCAGAGGATGAGCAACACAAACTGTGCAGCACGAATGAGCTACAATCTGAAAGGTGGACCAGTAAGGTGGGAGTGTCTACAAGAGTGGACAGTGAGTGGACACAGAGAATCAGGTGGACTACAGTCTGTAATTGTATAACTACAAGGTGCTTGTATAAGGTAAGGAGGTGGTTTCAATGTAATGGCTAATCGGTATACACCCCTCTGGTGCCTTAGTTCTTCAGCCAGCGTTCGTACTCTGCATGTTGCTGTTGCTCAGCTCATGTTGTCTTTATAAGTTTTTTGTTATTTTCTTTTTTTAACCTCCTGACAACTTCTTACAACCCTAAATTAGAAAAAGTTGGGATCCTATGGAAACATCCAACATTTACATTGACTTTTATTTTTTTGCAGACAAGATATTTCATGTTTTGTCTGGACAGCTTTGTTTGATGTGTTTGCAGGAAGAGTGGGACCAAATAACACACGCAACACACACGCATCATTTGCGTCAAATTGTCAATTTGCCAATTAGCACAAGTGGTAAAACGTCCCAACTTTTTATTATTATTATTATTATTCGAATTTAATTTTTTTGTTTTAATTATTTTTATTTATATTATTATGATGAGTATTATTATTATTATTATTATTATTATGAGTATTATTATTATTATATTAGATTTTGTACTGTTTTATTACTTCCTTGGTAAAATGTACAATAAAATAAAAAAAAATTAAAAAACGTCCCAACTTTTTTTGCATGTGTTGCAAGCCTGGGATGTAGGAAAGGATGTAAGGAAATTTGACTAAATTGTCCTCAATTAAAGAAAAGTTAAATGAAATGGTTTTTTTTTGTGTGGTACTCTGTTTTGTCTGCGTTTCATGTTTGAATTTCCCCTGCCCTTTGTGTACCTCATCCATATGTCCAGACACTCATCTATGTGTCCAGTCTCCTTGTCTGTTCTTTCAGCCCTGTTACATCTGCAGAGCACTAGCTAAGCCGACTCATGCTGTAGGAGTTTCCACACAAAGGCAATACTGTTTCTGATTCCCCACATTTTCTTTCATTAAAAAAAAGACACTTCATTTCCACTTTCCAGGTAGAATAAGATTTAAATAAGATGGGGTGCCAGAAATCTGAAACCCCTCAACATCTCCACTATTGAACATCTCCTAAATGGCTGACTATGGCTCATCGATTAGCATTCAGTGAGAGTATCTTACATTCTGACTGCTTTAATCCACAAATATATATTCATCAAGACCTATACAATTTATACAGAATATATTTTCAATATGGTACATATGTGTGTGGGAGGTTAAATGAGTACTGTGTATGTAATACATAGAGCAATGTGTTAAGAGTTTAAGGTGCCCCGATCCTTGCATGCACATCAAGCATAATTTAAAATATAATTCAGATCATTCAAACGTAATTCAAATTCAAAATGCCATGAATGAGTTTTTTCAGTTTCCTGAATATTATTTTGAGCACTTTACTCTTGACTTGTTCTTAACAGATCAATCACAAAAGAAACTGCCAGAACAGCTTTTTTTTTTTAGCAAATGCAGTGGAAGAACCACTCTTGGTTCTCTAAAGAACCTTTCAACTTTAGCACCAATCAAGTTCTAAAGGGCCAATATCCTGCACTTTCCTTCTATCAAAAACTTTCAGAATTCCTTGTTTTTTGTACAGTTTTCCAGTTTTGCTTAAACCCATTTTAAGCACAATAATTATTTTTAATGAATTGCCTTTAGGATGCCTGGCTACCCTGTACTCATTCAAAAAACTGTCTGGGCTGAAACACTTCAGTTATAACTTGTTTGTGAGTGGACAGGGTAAAATAGCCTGTAGGCTGAATAGGCAGAAGTTTGTAAATGGGTTCCTTTATTGTTACATCACAGAAACAGTAATTTTCCAAGATCTAGTACTCTACAGAAGCATCTACTGAAAGTTCTTTAAGGAACCTATAGTGGCTCTTATGTGTTATTACTTCTGCCATCTTATTCTAAGGAGAAGGCTCTGCAAGAGGTCCTTAGATAAGATGTACACAGTGTGATGTCAGTAGGAGTGAGCAGATGTGTTCTGGTGAAAAGAATGTGTCTGCACTTCATCTGAACAAGGCTTGATCATTCCAGACACTTGATTCCCTGCTATCCCCCCATCACTCTAAATACTCAGACAGGAAGGACTCTATAGGAGGTGGAGGTCTGGAGAATCCACTTTAGACAGATATACAGTGATATACAGTTAACTGTAAGGATTTGGAGGCTGTATTGGAAAACAAAACAGCTGTGGTATTTACACAGGTGTAATTATGCTTGGCAATGACTTATGGAATATGCATTTCATATGATAACACAAAAAGTTGTAGACATCTGTTCATATGGCTGTTTTTCTAAAACCCGGGTATTAATAGATAATCTGTGGCCCCTTTGCTGCAGTTAACAACCTCTACTTTTCTGGGAAAGGTTAACAGAAGATGTTAGGCCATTGCTGTGAGGATTTGATTGCATTTAACCATGTGACCAACAGTAAGCTGTGTATTAGCAGTATTCTGTAGGCTTGGCTTAAAGCAGGGTGCCCAGTTCTGGTCTTGGAGATCTGTTCAAGATAAACCCAGTCGAGTCAGAAACCTCCGAGACCAGTACTGGCCTACAGGCTTGCCAGAATTCATGATTTTGGAATTGGTTGGAACAGTACTGGTGAAGAATTAGCCAGATGGCACAATTGAATGATCTTGGTGGAGACGACCAACAGATCTGGGTGTGGAAGCACTCTGGTCAGTGCCAAGCTAAATGGTTTGTCATTCTTCACATGTCCAGAAGGTCTGGAGTTACTTCATGGGATGGATTATCATAGGACACCATCAGCAACCTCCAAAATTCCATCCCGAGATGTATGCATGATGCATTAGCAAACATGGTGGCCCAACGCGTTACTGAGCAACACAACTTCTGTAGGTGTAGCTCAACAAATATTGCCCATATCAATCTACGTTTATCATGGTTGTACTGGTAGGAGTTTGAGTTGCACTGGGAGGGGCTTTGGCTGTACTGTGAGGGGTTTTAGTTGTTCGGAGAGGAGTTTGGGTTATACCAGGGTGTTTTTTGTTGTACTGGGAGGTGTTTGGTTTGTAGCGGGTTAAGTTTGGTTGTACTGGTAGGAGTTTGAGTTGTACTGGGAGGGGCTTTGGCTGTACTGGGAGGGCTTTTAGTTGTTCAGGGAGGGGTTTTAGTTACACCGGGGTGCTTTCTGTTGTACTGGGAGGTGTTTGGGTTGTACTGGGAGGGGCTTTGGCTGTACTGGTAGGAGTTTGGTATGTACTGGGAGGTTTTTTGTTTTTACTGAGAGAAGTTTTATCATCATTTATCTACATTTCTCTACATTTACTGTTCCTGGTAACCTTTATCTTCCTTCCCAATAGCACTGAGTCCCACACGTCCATCTGGGTGCAGTTATTCTTTTGATGAGGAGTGTAGAACATCAGAAAGGGCTTTTACTGGTCTTCAAATCAGCACTGCTGAAGAGTAGGCACATTACACCAGACGTAGTGAAGGTTAAATGTTTGTCCCTTCAAAGCATCTGCAGCAAAATGGCAATGGCAACTTTTCCTACTACAGTGATGATATGAAGATAAATAATCAGTTACCATCCTTGGAAAAACAGAGATATTAAAGCAAATACAGTGTTGAAAAATGGGCTTAATGTTACTGTAAGTCAAGCTCTAGCACAGGGTGAACACATCCAGCAGCAATTCTTCATTTCGAGAAAATATACTGAAGGCTTATTAAGCTGCCAAAGATGCAATAATGTTCACGTCTCCTGGGAAGAGCTGTCTGACTGAGGTTTTATTCTCCATCAGTCTTCCTGGTAGTGCCAATAATCCTTTTGTGAAACTGGAGAATATCCAGTATTAGAGGCCAAGCTTTATGTATGGAGATACAAACAAAGCTCCACACGTCTCCAAGTTTGTAGACACAGAATCGAGCCAGAAATGCTAACAAAACTGTCTCAGGATGGATTTCTTTGGGGACCCGGAGGCTGTCAGACAAAACTGTAGCAGTCATTTTTGAAAAGAGAAGGAGAATGGATACGAAAACAGCTCTAGTTTCTTTCCCAGACTCCTTTGGGATGCAGTGATTCATGTCAGAACACACAGAGCGAATGAGAACTCGAGATGGTGCTCAGGAAGAGAGATCTCACCCAGCAGACGCTGTAAATTCACAACTCATTATCCCTGTCATACTGCAGTTCCTCCACTTCTCCAGACTTCACACCATCCCTGTGTTCTACAGGAGAAACGGATCTGTCGAGAAGATTAAGAGCAGCTGCTTTCCTGGTCTAACGTTCAGTTTTGCCATATTGATGTTCATGCAAAACAAAAACTGTAGCATCTAGCCAAAAACGCTAACAGCAAGCTTCTTAGATAGCATGTATATATCAGTCTGTGGTTGGTGTAGCTCAGCGGATAACACCACTACCCACCTTGGAACCACTACCACATGTGGGAGACCGGGGTTCGAATCCCAGTCTAAACGGCTATGCTGTTCTACGCCAATAAGAGTCATTGGGCAAGACTCCTAACACTACACTGGCCTACCTGTAATATGAATGCCCCTGTAAGTCACTCTGGATAAGAGCGTCAGCTAAATGCCATAAATGTCCTGATAAGGTCAGCACCAGGCTGACTGTCACTGCTGGTCCACCCTCGGACCATCCAGATTACTGTACTGCACACGAGAACAAATTTTTAAATTTGTCGAAACATTTTGAAAAAGTTTTAGACAAAAATTACAAACAGCTGAGAGAAAACAAATACTTGGACTGATAGAACTATTAAAATGCCAGTGGACCAGCAAACTTTATAGATAGCAGTGAAGTAGAGCTTTATGCGTGGAGGTTAAACCTTTACTAGTGAGGAAGATGTTGTCTATGTAATCAAATAGCACACAGTGGATCTCACTTCATAGATTGTATTCATAAAGGAATGTCAATTTTGACTACTACTATTCTACTATGTTTGTTTTCTTTAAGCAGTTCTGAATATTCATGAGTATTATTAAACTCATGGTGACAAAGTAAAAAAAAAAAGTTCACCCCTGGTCACTTCATGTGATTAGTGATTAGATCTGGATTGTATCCTGATGAGATTTTGGCCATGTGTGTTTATTTGGAGTTAATTGGGTCTCTGGGTAAGTTGGACTGAAATCTGATTGCTGTGCTGGATGAAATTGTTACATGGGTTTTGGTTGTACTGGGAGGAGTTTGAGTTATACCGGGAGGGGCTTTGGCTGTACTGTGAGGGGTTTTAGTTGTTCGGAGAGGAGTTTGAGTTATACCGGGAGGGGCTTTGGCTGTACTGTGAGGGGTTTAAGTTGTTCGGAGAGGAGCTTGCGTTATACCGGGAGGGGCTTTGGCTGTACTGTGAGGCGTTTTAGTTGTTCGGAGAGGAGCTTGAGTTATACCGGGAGGGGCTTTGGCTGTACTGTGAGGCGTTTTAGTTGTTCGGAGAGGAGTTTGAGTTATACCGGGAGGGGCTTTGGCTGTACTGTGAGGCGTTTTAGATGTTCGGAGAGGAGTTTGAGTTATACCGGGAGGGGCTTTGGCTGTACTGTGAGGGGTTTTAGTTGTTCGGAGAGGAGTTTGAGCTATACCGGGAGGGGCTTTGGCTGTACTGTGAGGGGTTTTAGTTGTTCGGAGAGGAATTTGGGTTATACCAGGGTGTTTTTTGTTGTACTGGGAGGTGTTTGGTTTGTAGCGGGTTAAGTTTGGTTGTACTTGTAGGAGTTTGAGTTGTATCGGGAGGGCCTTTGGCTGTACTGGGAGGGCTTTTAGTTGTTCAGGGAGGGGTTGTAGTTATACCGGGGTGCTTTTTGTTGTACTGGGTGGTGTTTTGGTTGAGCGGGTAGAGTTTGGTTGTACTGGTAGGAGTTTGTTTATACTGAGAGAAGTTTTGTTGTACAGGTAGGTGTTTCGGTTGTTAAATGTGTCGTGGTGTGACCCAGATATAATTCTGATCCTTAGGATGAATAAAGTGAATGGATATGTTTTACACTACCAGAAGCCACATAAGCAAGTGTATTAGGCATAAGCTACCTTCAGCCTGGGGTAGCCACATTAGCTCTAGAGCTTAAGCGAAAAATAAATAAAGCACACTGCAAACCCCAAACATATTTTGGTCGATCAACTATGTTTAACATTTATTGGGAAAGCGTAAACCTGACTTTTTGATAAAAGAGTGGTTAAAGGGGAATCTCACTGATTTCTTAAAAATGTATCCATAAATAAAACAGAAATTTTCAAATGTAAATAAAGTTATTGAGACTGGTGTGATATAAAGCAATCCATTCTAAAGAACGTACAGAGTCAGAGTCGTTCACAACAGTGCTAATAGGAACCAGATGTCTAAAGTAGTTAAGGCCCCTAAAAGCTTCCTCACGGAAAATGATTACACAAAATGGTTACAAGTTATGTTGCTGATTATGATGCCTGAGACGACGTCAGGCGATACACTTGGCCTAATACATCAATAAATAGGCTTTGTGTTTGTCTCTTCATTGTGGAGGTGCACATGTAAGGAGGTGTACGGCAAATAGTCCTGAAACAAAACTTATTTTATTGGCTTTATTACCACTATCAACTACATATAGACACACCACAAACTGAATAATAGATACAACTAGGAAAGTGCATGTCCTGAAGGTCAAGAATGGTCGTGCAGCTGAAATAGTTCCCACTACTCCTAAGCTGTTGCTAGGCTGTGGTTGCTATGAAAAGAACAAGGGATGAATAAAAGACAGGTGTTGGTCAGTAAGACTAGAGTGTGGGGATTTCCCCTGAGTGAGTATGTGCAGTTCGGTGGTTGTAGGTTAAAGGAGACAATAGGATTTGGTTAGACTTAAATAGGACTCTATGGGAGGAAAGAAGGATGGAAGAAAAAAGACAAACAGATGAGTGCGGGTTGAGCCTGGGAGTCTGCCCTGAGAAAGCGTACCTGAACAATGTCAGTTGAGCAGAGGTACAGCAGTGGGCATTTGATCTGATTGGGAATGGTGTGCTTGTATACAGGTTTTTGATTAGAAACCTATCTATCTATCCCATTCATTTCTAATTATAAACCTGTATACAAGCACACCATTCCCAATCAGATCAAACATTCCGGTATTGGAACTCTGAAGAAGAAGAAGAAGAAGACGACGACAAAAGGGAAGAAGATAAAGAAGAAGAAACATTAGAAGAAGAAAAACAACAACAACAACAACAATCAATCAGGTCAAACATTCCAGTATTGGAACTCTGAAGAAGAAGAAGAAGACAAAAGAGAAGAAGATAAAGAAGAGGAAAAACTAGAAGAAGAAAAACAACAACAACAACAACAACAACAAGAATCAATCAGGTCAAGCATTCCGGTATTGGAACTCTGAAGAAGAAGAAGAAGACAAAAGGGAAGAAGATAAAGAAGAAGAAAAACTAGAAGAAGAAAAAACAACAACAACAACAACAACAACAAGAATCAGGTCAAGCATTCCGGTATTGGAACAGTGTCGATATCTCTAAAAAAGAAAATAGAAGAAGAAGATAAAGAAGCTAATGCCGAGGTCCACTGGGGGGCCACTCTGGCTGCTCCATCCTGGTTCTTTAAAGGAATTCTTCCCTTCACTCTGACCTGCTGCCCTGCAGGGCCTGTCCACTAAAGTGGTGACAGCTCAGTCTGGCGGGTGGGTGGGTGGGGGTTCCTAGTTCTCTGAGCATAAGCAACATTATAGCAGGACGACACACATTCCAGGCCCTGACGAATACAGAGCTGGTGAGCACACGGGTTATTTGGAGACTGACAAGCTTGACAGAGGGTCCTTTGGCCACTTGCCTAGTCATAATGCCACGAGTATCGTTTTCTGGCCCGAATTCAACAATGCACATCTTACCTCAGCCTTTGAGGGCTTCATAAGAAAGAAGAGTGTAGGGTCTGCAGAGGCAGAAATATGTAGAATCTTAAAATCCACATGACTTAACTAAGTTCTGTTTACTCCTGCAGTGGTTCTCAAACTGGTCCACAGGGACCCCACTTGGTCCAGACTCCCACCACATGGGGACAGTGCAAAAATGTGGACCATCTTGGAGGGGGTAGGGGGGGTCTCATAGGACTGGTCTGAGAACCACTGGAGAAACACATTCTTTTGTGGCCACTGTTATGTGGCAAGCTTCACAGATCTCTAAGGAAGCCATGTGATAAACTGTGGCACACTTTTATATTCTGTTTATATTCGTTGACTTTCCAGTTGAACACAGAACTAGTTTTTGTAGCTAGGCAAATTGGAAATGAGAGTAAGGACCATGCTATGGGCTCTCAAGCTTTCAGTCCGCAGGCATTATGTGGCTACGAAAGGCATGCAACTGGCCATTTTGTTTCTCTGCGGCTAAATATTTACATTTAATGGGCAATTTTTGAGGCCAGTTTGGTTAAGACTGAATTAGGCATTGCCAGATTCCCTAGAGAGTTTCGTACCTTTCACCAGTAAACATGGCCAAGGACTGCCTACAAGAATTTTGACAGACATGCAATACAGCCAATCGAAAGCCTGAGATTTGGCATGACATACAAAAGAGGGCAATATTGAAAACAGAGTCATAAACAGTCCCCCTTGGAAACAAAAGTATATAGTCAGTGGACCGTCTATGGCTGAATCTACTGTTCGCTAGGCTGAACTTAGCTGCAACTTGAATTCATGTTGGGCCTATGCAAACAATAAATAGAAGTTTGTATATGTGGATAGTCAGTCAGACTGGCAAAGTCTGGACAGTATGGCCTGGCTAAGGCACCTCCGACTCTCCTAGATGTGGGCGGAGCATCTGTGGCTGAGATGAGGTTTTTGCTACTTTTCTCAATTAACCTGGAAAGGCCTAAGAAAGGCCGCACTTGCAGGTTGAGCATGGATCAGTCAGTCATTACAATAAAAGGCTGAAGCTTTGGACTTAATACCCATGTTAAACATTGAACAGAACTTAACCCATGATGCTGGTGCACCGTTATAGCGCTGAAGCTATACTCCATTCGCAATATCATCTCTCCTTTAGGGAGGTGCATGTGTTTTACAGGTCTAGAAGCTTTAGCCAGACTGTTTCAGTATTGCAGCATGTCTCCAGACAAGCTTAACCCTTATAACCCTCACTCACAGTGATTTATGAACTCATTATACTGATCCGAGACCCCGCCCCCCAATTTTGCTCCAGTATACTACAATAGGATTTGGGGTAATGGTGCTGATCTTGGATCAGCTGGATAGTTTAGAAGATTTCTCTTATATTTTTCTCCAATATTATAAGCAATTACTCTCCATCGGCCAAGCAAGTAATGGCAGCATCAGTACAGAGCTGAGATTATAGTCTGAAAAAGTCATTTCCGTTAGAAGAGTGCTTCCTCTGCATGAACTGCAGTACCTACTAATGGCTGCACTCTCTAAATGGCTTTTGACAGCGAGCCTGGTCAGACCCTCAAACCACAGACTGTATCCTACAGCGAATACTGTACAACTGTTTCCCCATGGCAGACTTGACTAGGAGGAACGTCAGTGTGGCTTAATTTAATGAGGCAGTGTCCATGTAATGCTCACATGTTAAGGTTGTAGGTGAATATCGGTAGGCAGTTTGCATGGTGATAATGCATATTTCATATTCTCTTCTTTCTAAGAGTACGAAAGCATTATGAAAGCACTCAAATGCATACCATAATATCTTTTGCAAAAGCTTCCTAGTCATTCCAGTGTTTTGGAATCTTTGAAAGCCTGAAAGTGCTCATTCAAAGGCTCGGAGTACCTGCTTAATTGTCAAAGTAATTGATAATTTACTGAATTACTAATACAATTCAGTGGGAAACTTATCTTTGTCTGTAATTTTAGATTTGTAGATGATTTACTATAATCATCATGCTTATACAAATAATTAACACCCTTATTTCTTTCCAGGGTTCAAGTTTTCAAACACCCAATAGGATTTTCTAACAGACACAACTGATTTCTAAATCCAATATATGCAATGTTGTATCTTATGAAAATCATAGTTTTTGTAAATGTGTTCATTCTAAAATTGATTTCTGTAACATCTACAAAAAGAGCAATTTGAGCCAGTCTAAACAAGTGACGCAAATCATGCTTAAATATGAAAAAGGCCTTCTAGGAATGGCACAATCCTTCACAAGTAATGCAGTAGCAAAAAATTCAAAAGGTTTAAAAAGAACCTCAGCCACGGATTGCAAAGCTCATAGATATTCTAGCCTCTACAGTGCAGAGTATCATCAAACAATTCAGGAGATGGTGAAATCTCTGTGCATAAAGGAAATGTCTGAAAACCATGAAGGATTCCCGTGATCTCCACTCAGCACTGCATTAATATTAATGTCATGTTTTTGGCATACTCAGGAAGACTTCGACAAACTGATGCCAATAAACACTATTCATCACTGCACCTACCAATTCGTGTTAAGACTGTACATTGTACACTGGAAGTCATGCGTCAACAATATCCAGTAACACCACTGACTTCTTAGGACTCCAGCTCATCTGATAAAAAGGATCGATCACCATGGAAATGTGTACTGTAATCTGATGATTTCATCGGATTATTTATGGAAGTAATTCTCCAGGCTAAAGAAATAAAGTAGCATTGAGACTGTTACCAGCATAAAGTTCAAAATCCAGAGTCTCTCATGGAATAGAGTCGGGGGGTATTAGTGTGTAACCTGCACATCTGAGAAAGCACATTTTGGAGCAGCTTTTACAGGGGTCTTTTAGGAACGTCCATGCTTGTTACACCAAGATAACACCAACCCCTTATTCTACACGCTACAACAGCGGCAGCATCATCATCAGAGAGTGCAGGTGCTAGATCGGCCTTTCTGCATTCCAGAACCTCCTCCCAATGAAAGTGTGTCTTATTAAGCTCAAAGTAAAACAACAAAGGCCCTGTGCTGCACAGCTGAAGACTTGTCTAACAGAACATACATTTATGCTTTCAAACCTGGATCACTGTGTGAATCTCCAAACCGTGATGTAAACAGTGGGAAACAAACATTTTTGATAACATAAGATAAGATAATCCTTTACTTATCCCACAGTAGGGAAATTTACAATGCCACAGCAGCACAGAGGAAAGAACAGAAGATAAAATTATAAATAAGATCTATATATATACAAAAATTACAGAAAATATAAATAGTAGAAACTGAAATAGACTACTAAGTTTTTATTGCACATTGTGGAAATAGAAATGGAATACTGAGTTTTTATTGCACATAGTCGAAATGGACTACTGTAGAAGTAGACTACTGTAGAAGTAGACTACGGAGGACTGCAGATGTTATACAGTCTGACAGCGGCCGGAATGAAGGATCTGCGGTATCTCTCCTTCACACACCGTGGGTGCAGCAGCCGGGCACTGAATGAGCTGCCTAATGCTTTCACAGAGTGGTACATGAGGTGGGACAGGTTCTTCAACATGTGTTTGAACTTAGTCCTCATTCTCCTGTCCCCCACCACCTCCACTGGGTTAAAAGGACACCCCAGGACAGAGCTGGACTTCTTGATGACTCTGTTCAGTCTCTGCTTGTCAGTATTGGAGATGCTGCTGCCCCAGCAGACCACTCCATAAAAGATGGCTGATGCCACCACAGCATCGTAGAACATATTGCAAGCATCAACTTTAGAAGGATCATCTTTGTATCAAAGCAATGAAGCTGATAAGAAAAACAGCACTGCCTCTATTTAAACTGTTTGCTGCTTGTATACTGTGTATTTCTGTAATATCTATATTGTCTATGTATCACTTGTCCTTGTATAGTCGGTGTATACTGTGCATATAGTGTATGTGTATGTTACCTGTATATTGCATATAATGCTACAGGCACAAGTGACTTTAGTCAAATGTCCTGTGTCTGTTAACATAATTGGCCCATAAATCAGATTTCTGTACCGTTTTCACTTTAAAATAGGTTAAACAATTAACTAATTTACTATCCGTTAGTCAAGACTTAGCATGTCGGACTAAGCACTAACGTAACTGCCCTAGAAAATGATCACCAATCACGCATCATGCTTTTATGTACAATGGCTACGATCAATTGTGTGAGGACAAACGTCACTCTAGAGGCTTCATCACTGCATGTGAATGACCAGTGCCAGATGTTAGTCAGATGTTAGAAAAGTAAAGCTGTGGCATCACTATATGTAAGAGATCTAAGGTCTTTCCTGTAGGAGTCATTGTAAACCTGTTACCGGGTGTGGTGAGGTAATGTCTGTTGAAATGAAATAATTCAGATGTTTATGTTAAATCTAGAATATTTTAGGATTGGTGGTGGAGTTTTGTTATAAGGGATTAGCATGTGTTTACTGTACCTCTAAACTGTCTTCTACATCAATGGCTGAACTTTCTTTTTACTCAACTGGGAAAATTGGCAAGGTGATGGACTGGCAACTTGTCCAGGGTGCTTCCCACCTCCGGGCCAGTGAGTGCGCAGATAGGCTCCAGCACCAAGGATAAGCAGTTAAGAAAATGGACAAAAAAATGAAGAATCTGGGGATATTCTGGGGTTCTAACCACCAGGCAGAGTGCCTGTAACTGTTGTAATTTATTATTATTTATTACTTATTATTTATTATATTCTTATTATTTGTATTTAATTTGTCATTTTTATTAAATTTTTGTATTTTCTTATTATTATAAATACAATTTTTTATTTTTGTATCATTCTTATTTATTTGTTATATTCTTTAACTGTTTATCTTGTTTGTGATTATTCATATATTAAATTTAGTCTTTTTTTTAGTCCACCAAATTAAAATCCACTTCTATTCACTTTTTTATTCCCTTTACGCTGCAAATGTTTGGCTGCACTGAAAATGAGGTTAACCCTCAATGTATTTGCAAGTGAAGCTAAAGGTTGATGGATAGGCTGATTGATTGGCTGAACTGCTCTACCAGCCACAGTTCACCCCTGCCATCAATAACAGCATTAGTTTTTATCATATTACATTAAGGATAATCCAGTTATGCAGTCATGCATATTGCTTCGGCAATTTAATGATGAACTGGAGTAAACGTAGGGACATTTCAGGGGATGCTTGACAGTAAGAGAGTGCCAAGAACAGTCTGGCTTTTCCTTTTTTCTGCTTTTTGCCCTCTCAGGTTTTTTTTTTTTTCAGTGCTAACAGGAGCTCTCCTGTCTCTTCACCACAGACTAAAGCACTGCCTAGTGTTGTTCTTGGAGCCAGGGCATAAAACTGGATGGGGCGGACAGTGGAGCCTTAAGAGGAGATTCCTCTCACCAATCAGAGTGCTGTTTTCAGAGCCGTGTGTCTGGCGTCATGGTCGGGACCAAAGACGGGGGAGCTGGAACTGAGGTTTTTCAGTTAACAAACCAGGAAAATTCCATATACACAAGGGACATCCTAAATCATTTGTTCATGTTTGGTATATAAAGCAGAATGAAGTGTGAATCAATGCCTTAAAGCACTGCCCTAGTTAGGAGACTTAGAATCTATGCAAGGTTGCAGTATTAGATTTACAGTGAGTACTAATAAACTTATTATTATTACTATTTATTATAACAGTAGAATTATTACTACTGGTGAAGGCATGGCACCTTCTTTTCCAATATCAATAGAGATTCTGAAACCTTCAATGTTGTTCGATTTTTCTTTCTTTTTTTTTTTTTTTTTTTAATAGGCCCATGCCATAGAAGTTGAAGTACACTTGGTTCTTCAGATTCTTTAAGCGTTCTTAAGTAAAAAGGTCATATGTCTATTTAAAACCATGTATTATATAGAGACGGAATATTTGCATGATGAAATGCTCTTCAGACTGAGGGAACATGCACTGTATAAGATTATACATAGAACATTTTGGAAATTATATTTGGAATTTAGCACCAAAAAGGGAAACAACTGTAACAACACAGGAACTATTGGTGTTGTATAGAACCGTACTCTTTATAGAAACATATATAACACACATACAACATAAACATGGTTCTACTGAATATTGAACTTAGTAACCCTTACAGAACCATCATTTTTAAGTGTGTAGTGATAAAAGGTTCAAACTGCATTGTTTACTCCCCAGGCAGTACACAAATGACCTATTTAGAATTCACTGTTGTGGTGCTAAAATTTAACACATAGCATTGAGCGTAAAGCCAGGGAACATTTGATGTCTACTAGCATGGACTCACAGTTTCTTCAGTTCCCTGAAATCACTACATTTCCCCCATTCTGTACATCTGTATTCACCCTCTCAATGAACCCATTCTGTTCTTACAATGGTATTGGTTCTGCTGTATCAGTCAGAGCCAGAGTCTGATACTTAGTCAGGTAGAACAAGTTGGTAGACATGATCCACCTTAGCAAGCTCGACTGGGGCAGGATGTTTTAGAGCACTAAGTTTTGGTAACCCAATCAATCAATCAATTAATCAATCAATTAATTAATATTTATTTGTATAGCGCTTTTTACAACTACCATTGTCTCAAAGCAGCTTCACAGAAAATCAGTTTGTTATGAAGAAAAACACAGAGTTAACTTACACACATAGGAAAGGGAAACCGGGTCCAAGTGCCCCCGTGAGTAAGCCAGAGGCAACTGTGGCGAGGAAAAACTCCCTTGAGTAAGGAAGAAACCTCGAGAGGAACCAGACTCAAGGGCGGAACCCATCCTCATCAGGTCGAACCCGGATGAAGAGAAAGACAGACTAACAGAAGAAGGAGCTCAGAACATCTCTCTGATACAGTCTGATTAGTCCGGCACGGCAGTAACTGCAAAGACGGAGCTGACCCATAGATAGATTTCATGATCAGAGCCAGAGGCCGGTCATTGTAGACGTTGTGGGCGATGAACTGGAGAAACCAGGGCAGGGGACCCACGGTGGAGATGATGCTCAGGTGACTCTAGCTGCTCTAGGGGTTTCCTTGTGTACACTCCGGAGAAGTGTCAACTGAAAAGTTTTACCTGTGTTAAGGCTTCTGTCCTTTTCCAGATGCAGAACCAGAATAACATGTACCTGATTGACTCGAATGAAATAAATAAATATTGTTCTCAGACTTTTGCACACTACCATATTCTGAATGTTGAATTAAGCCATACTTCCTGTAGCCTGTACATTCATATTTTCATATATTCAAATGAGCTGAAGTTACGTAATTGTGTCTAACCATTCATTTCTTGGTCACCTCCATGTTTTACATGACGTTTCACGGCGTGCCTTGAACTCTCTTTTTCTTGGCTACTGGTGCCATATGAAATACAGGGCCTGGAGATAACACTGAGCAGATCAGGTCCAGTTTCCATGGCTGGGTCCCAAACAGCCTGCCTTGTCTGACCATACTGTAATGATCTCCAGACGCACAATCAGCGGGGTTAGGTGGATTGTTCCACTCTGGCTGCACCCCAGAATTATGGCTTTCAATCAGGGAACACATTAATTATGCCTCCTATCGCATCGCAGCCTTATGTCTGGCTCTGGCTGAGACGGGTGCCTCTTAGACACAGACAAGCCTGCTCTTTGATCCAGAGACCAAATTAAAAGATTAGCAGTCTGAAATCTGAACAAATAGGCCGTAACCCTACTCCAGACAGCTGGTCAAACCATTATTGTACATCGTATACTCAGCTGGTGGATACACTGTAATGATAACAAGCGAACTTGATATAAAATGTTACATAGCAACAGGCTCTGATGAATATTAAAATCAGTCATCCTGTAAAAGGGTCCTTTTACTACATTCCCCTTGCTTTTAATGCCCCCCCTTCCAGACGTCTAGTTTTAAATCCACTTCCCTCTCTCCCTTTGTTTCTACACTCATTATTTACCTTATCAGCTCCACTCACTATGTAGGAGCACTGTACAGTTCAGACTGTAGTCCATCTGATTCTGTGAGCACTTTGTTTTCCAGTTCTTAGGTGGACTAGACCCCCACAGGACCACCACAGAGCGTGTATTATTAGGGTAGCGGATCATTCTCAGCACTGCTTTTAAGTGTGTCCACTTACTGTCCAGTACAGTAGGAGACACTAGTACCTTGCTGGTTCACCTGGCAAATGTGAAATCTTAGATGTTAGCTCATCTGCTGCTGCACAGTTTGTGCTGGTCAGCCGCTAGTCCCCCATCAGTGGTCTCAGGAGGCTATTCTCAGTCCAGCAGCCACATTGAGGTGTTTAAAAACTGCTCTGTCTGATCCACACTGACCAGCACAACATACACTACACACCACCACCACGTCAGTGTCACTGCAGTCCTAAGGATGATCTACCACCAAGGTAATACCTGCTCTGTGGTGGTCCTCACCAGGGTGCAAAATACAGAGGATCCTGTGGGGGTAACTTAGCATAGACTTAGCATAGGATCTTCAACCTCCACCTCCTGAATGGCATGTGGAACACTGGTCCTGACCACTGAAGAACAGGGTCAAAGAACTGTAGAATACAAAGTCCTCCTGTATGCTCAGTGGAGCTGATAAAATGGACAGTGAGTGTAGATACAATGAGGTGTGCCTAATATAATGCCTGGTGAGAGTACGTGATCAGTCGTTCACACACACATTTCACATACAGTTCCATTGTTTTACATTAACCAGTAATAAAAGAGCAACAGCAGTGGTTCTGAAACCCACTCCATCTCGTTATAGGCCCAAAAGTACAGTATGTAACACATACCGAGTCCTGGGCACGGTTCTACTTCTGGCTCAAGTGCTAACACTAATAGTCCTGAGAAACAGATTCCTGGCCTGCTCTGCGTTAAAGCTAATTCTGGCACAGCTGGTAAAACACTGACCTTGATTAGACAGTTCATTGGGAAGGAAAAGCTCCAGAAATTGCTCTACAGTTTCTGTGACACTTCATTGTGCAAAACTTCCAACCAGCCAACTCGCTCTTACGGCCAACTTTCCACTTGTTCCACCGGCCTCGCAACACATTCCCCAAAGCTCTGGTTTTACATTATGGATCAACACATCATCTTCTGATGACGTTATCCATGACCAGGACAAGCCATGCAGGGCATTAAAGATACTACTCAGATTATTTTACATCCAGTATGCAACCAGAGCTATTTTCATGAGATACAGTACCACATAAGGCAACATGGGCATTTCAAGAGGACGTACAGACGTTTGGACATCCATGTGACCCCACAGTACAGTGGGCAGTTCATGATGGTAAGTGCCAGATACTATATACAGGGGTTAGACAATGAAACTGAAACACCTGTCATTTTAGTGTGGGAGGTCTCATGGCTAAATTGGACCAGCCTGGTGGCCAATCTTCATTAATTGCACATTGCACCAGTAAGAGCAGAGTGTGAAGGTTCAGTTAGCAGGTAAGAGCACAGTTCTGCTCAAAATACTGCAATGCACACAACATTATGGGTGACATACCAGAGTTCAAAAGAGGACAGATTGTTGGTGCACGTCTTGCTGGCGCATCTGTGACCAAGACAGCAAGTCTTTGTGATGTATCAAGAGCCACGGTAGACAGGGTAATGTCAGCATACCACCAAGAAGGACAAACCTCCACCAGCATCACGTAGTGACCTGGCCACTATCCTGCAAGAAGAATGGCTTAAAATCCCTCTGACCACTGTGCAGGACGCAGTATATGTCATTCCCAAGACGAACTGACGCTGTATTGGCCGCAAAAGAAGGCCCTACACCATACTAATAAATGATTGTGCTCTAAAACCAGGTGTTTCAGTTTCATTGTCCAACCCCTGTATGTGGTATATGTATTGTTTCAGACTCTCATCAGTTGGAACTGTTAAAGTGTGAGCCTGTAGAGTCTTTAACATCACCAACAACATCCACTTAGTTGGGTGAGTCCAAACTTTTGACTGGTAATGTATTCCTATGAGAAGTAGTATAAAGTACCTTCTGATATAGTATGCAGTATACAGTAAGCTAGTTTACACTACTGTAGGTATGGTGCTAAGCCAGCTAAACCCCCTTTAAAGAAATTAACCCCTGGAAAAGAACCCCTAGGGTAAGACTGTGACCAGGGGGAAAAGCAGCACAACCTAATAAACTGGCAATGAAAGCAGAACATCCTATTGAATAAAACACAACTCTCCACAATCTGCAGCAGATCCGATAATGAGTTCAGCAGATCCGTGGGTTTAATCTACAGTGCGCCCCATTCCTGTTGCTGGTGGCCATCTGGAGATAAGCCTTTCCCAGGTCTACGGGGCAGCTGGCTGAAATGAAGCCCATGAGAACTTGATGTAGCACAAGTTTAGTTAGGAAACCACACTTGAATTCCCCACACATATGGATGCTATTTAAGGAGAGCGCAGATTATGTCATGGTAAAATTGTAGGAAACCACAAGGGAAGAGTGTGAAGAACATGATAGTGGACTCAAGTGACAGTGTAGCCTACAAACTAGCACTGAACATGAACATAGTAAACTTGGTAATCTAATAAAACTGGTTTACACAAAGAAAAAAAATAAACCTAGGCCAAGAAGTGGAGAACGTATAGTGCTCTATTATTAGAGCATGACTTTATTTATGCAGTGTAGGCCTATTTTGAGGTAGCCAAGCTTCTTTTGCAGTGGATGAAAGAGGATGCCACTCTGTTTCCATTTCTCAATAACTGAAAATGAGGCTGGAAATCAGTCAGGGCATTTTTCCAGTCTTTGATCTTATTTGCATAATACCCTATATATCTAGCCTCTGATTACATCCATGGTATTATGCACAAAGCCTTCACTCCTGCTTAAAAACCAGCATAGTCCAGAATGCATTTCATGCTGGTTTGGTCTGGTCTGGGTTATTAAATATTAAAACACAGCATATGCTGGTTTTACTGGTGATCAGCACATTAACTTCCATTTACTGATGCCCAGCATACCACCATCTTAAACACATCTTATAGGGGGTTTCCTGGTGGCTGGCTTAATAACTTTCCTTAGCTGCATATTAGCATATCAGCACTCCAGCATATGAAATACAACATGTGCTGGTTGTACTGGTGACCACTATATCTTCCATTGCTGGTGACCAGCATACCAGCATCAAAACACAACATATGCTAATTTGACTGGTCGATCAGTCATGCTGTTTTTTCTAGCACTGCCATCTTCTCAAAGGGAGTCTCCATTTTTGCTATTTGCAATTCCCAGTTCAGCTTCATCCAAAAAAGCACACCACCTACAGTATATGCTCAAAGAAAACTTTAGAACTGTGTCCATCCTGCAACAAAAAGACGAAAGGCTGAACATGTGCTTGCTCTGGCCATAGGGCACCCCCGATTATAACCGGGAGGGCAGCGCCCCCCTCAGGTTTGCTGACGTCCTACAGCACAATCCATTAGTCGCAGTCTCGAGAGGCAGCTCTGAATGACAATCCCAAATTGAAAGTAGATCCGTTTCTAAGCTGATCATAGAATTCCAAGTCTATCCCATATAGATTTCCCACCATTTTCATTTCTAGGGAATGCTATCAAACAGCTCGCGCAGGTGTTAATGCAGATGATGTAAATGGTTAATGAGGTCAGTAATAAGGTAAACTGTGCTCTTCCTACCTGTGTCCGGAAGCCCGGATCCCTCTTCAGTCCAGTCTTTGGTCCAGTCCAGATGAAAAGCATTAATGCAGGTACTCAGAACATGAAGAGCCAGAGAAACGCTCAGACACGCCTTTGGAAACGACCCCGGTTCCATCGTGGGATTGGCAACAAAGGTATGAAGTGCACACCTGAGGAGAGTCAGTGTCTGTGCTATTCTAAACTAGGCTGCTGATAAATCCAAACCTCCATGCTAATCACTGCTGAACGGGGCACAGGCCTGAACGAGCAGTGCGGCTTTGCACTCTGTGGTTGAACTACTCCGCCAACAACTTGGATTTGGCAAGTGCGCCGTTTTCTATCAGTCCAGTTCAGCCACGCCCACTTCACAGGGGACAGCCAATCAGCTTTTCTGAAGCCTGTACGTCTCTTATCTGGACCATCAACACCAACACTACAACTGCTATTAATTACGCTTACTAATGCTACTATTAGTAGTAGTAATAATAATAATAATAATAATAATAATAATAATAATAGGTTTTATTGTTGTTTTCCAAAACTAACAAAAATTATAAAATACAAAATTAAAACATATTTAAATGGACATATTATTTATATAGTAGACTTATATAGTTTTTTTTTTTTTTTACATTTAACTGTAATTCATTTACTTCATTAAGCACACTCATCAATTTGATTAGCTCCACTTTCCATATAAGGGAAGACCGTACAGACTCTTTAATAGTCAAGCAGGTGTTATGTGGATGTTGGATCAGCCTCAGCACTGCAGTGACACTGACATGGTGGTGGTGTGTTAGTGTGTGTTTTGCTGGTGTGAGTGGATCAGACACAGCAGTGCTGCTGGACATATCAGCATCACTGCTAGACTGAGACAAGTCCACCAACTAAAACTATCCAGTCAACAGCATCCTGTGGGGCAGCGTCCTGTGACCACTGATGAAATGATTAGAGGATGACCAACACTGCACTGTGGAGCAGCAGTAAGTAAACTATAATCTCTAATCTACACGGTGGAGCAGCGAGGTAGGAGTGTCTAATAGAGTGGACAGTGAGTGGACACAGTGGTTAAACACTCCAGCGGCACTGCTGTATCTGATCCTCTCACACCAGCACCACACACACTAACACACCACCACCACGTCAGTGTCACTGCAGTGATGAGAACGATCCACCACCCATATAATACATACTCTGTGGGGGTCCTGACCACTGAAGTTCAGAGTGAAAGGGGTTAATTAAGTATACAGAGCTACAGATGAAAAACAGTGTGTAACAGCAGAACATATCTTAAACAGACTCTAAAGGTAGTAACTGGTCACTGCAAACTATCCAGGTCCAAGACAGACATCAAGCACAGCAGGAAAACCACCACTATTACACATGGCACATAAAAGAACACTCCACAAAAGTCTGATTTCCTTTTTTTTAATTCAAGGACTTTGCTTCATACAAAATGTTAAGGTAGAAACAACTGCAGAATTCAAAGTCTGGCCATTGAACAGAAATCAGGCAACAAACAAGTCAGTCGCAGAATCCAGATAAAGGGTGTTCCAGCTCCGTCCCGCGGCGGAAGGAGCTGTCCACAATGTTCAATACTGAGTTTATATAGAAAGTTGTTTCTCTTTTTTTCTCTCTCCCTCCCCCCCACTTCAACAAACCCCCTAATTCATATCAAAGGTCATTTAAAAATCCAAACAGAAAGAATATAGCGTATCAAAAAAGTACGAAGATAAACAATGTGTAGTTCAACATGCACATACATCGTCAGACCATGCAAACAGTACGCTTCTCTTTTTACCCCAAGGAGAACAGCCACATTAAACTGGTGTGCAGAAAGACTTCGATTCAGAGTTTGGCAACAAACTGTGAAAGGTTTAGGGGTCGAAGGTGACTTCTCTTCCCCTATCCCACAACCCCCCACCCCTCCCCCCCCAAAATAACGAATAACAAAACTGCAGGTATGGATTAGGTGGAGTATATATGAAGTACGATCTGAAGCCACGATGGCGACATGCCAAAGGACAGTGGATGTGTCAAGAGTGCAAAGAAGTTGTTCCACACTTCAACACGGACAAAGCGACGACCGGCGGGAGTCATTGGAACAGTTTCGGTACGGGCTTGAAATGAAGCACTCTCCGTATGTGCGTATAAAAATATCCACTGCTCTGCTTCTCTTTTCAAAACACCTGCTCTTCTGTTATACGATGAAAGTGGGTAACTCTGATGCATGCAGATACGTAAGAGTTGCAGTTTCTTCTTAAGGACGTTACTGGTTTCTGCTTGTTGTTTTATCATTGTGCCTTTATGCATTCTAAAATATACTTTTTGTCATACTTTTTTTTTAAATCCATTTTTTTATAGAAAAAAGATTTGGTCACAATCATGCGGAAGGCTGAATCTGGACATCCCAGCAAGTAAAGCTACAGAATGAATGAAGTGTTGATATATATCTATATGTATATATTTATATATATATATATATGTGTGTGTGTGGCTGTGTATGTGTGTGTGGGTGTGTTTTTTTTTTTGTTCTTTTTATTGGTTTTATTTGTTAAAAGTGTCTTCTTGTTGCATAGCCCTACTTAAACAAAAGTCAAAGAGTCATCTCTTTCAATAAAAGTCCTGCCATTTCCAAAGCCAAGGCATTACCCTACCCTCCTACTCCCCCCGCCCCCCATTGCTTACTGCATGCTAAGCTGCTTAATGGACACCAAGTTAGCTCTGCGGTGCTACGAAAGAAAGTGGTGGCGCTCAGACGCTGCAGTGTGAGATCTACTGTAATTGAGTTTCGTCAGCCGGCTCGGGTATCCTGAAGCCACTCTGACTCGCTCTAACTTCTCCAAAATGCAACAAGATCCCATTAGCGGGATATATACAGTATATATTTTCCCAGGCAGCTTCCAACACTGTTACTGCTTCTCCACTCAGCAATCATCATGGCTAAATATTCCTCTTGTGTTATGAGTGTGGACAAAAGCGAGCTAGCTATACGGCTGTACAGCTAACAGCTGGGCCATTAAGGGACCTATGAAAGTGCTGGATGGAAGGGATTTCGGGGCAGTACCTGGTGCAGTGGCATGGAAGTGAAACTTGTACTTAGACACAGGCAGGCCCGTTGTGCTAGCTCCGCTTCAAGCTCAGCTACACTCACCACATGAGTTTGACAGGATTCACAATTTTGCATCTTTCTTGTGTTTTCATCTATCAGTGCTGCAATGCCCAGAATGCATTGCACAAAATACATCATATAACCTCTAGGAATGCCTCCAACTGCATGAAGAAACCCATTCATCGAAGAGGCTAAAAATACAGAGGTAAGATTCAGCTTCCCAGTGCTAACATTGACTATCTTGTTTCGGTCCACATAATCCTGACAGCAGCAAGGAAAAAAAAGATGTATCCACCGAAAGCTCCCTTCCACGTTCAAGATTCATCATCAGTATCAGCAGTTAAAGCCCCTGGGAACTTAAACCTGTGTTTGTATTCTATTAAGTTCTTGCTGTTCAGCGCCCCAGTACATGCACAAAGTATGTGTTATCTATACCCTCCCAAAGTCTAATTTTACTCCATGTGAAATGGGTTTTTCTAATGGTGGGTAATTCTTCCATAGACATTTCCTAATCAGTCACTAACATGACTCGCCCTGCTCGCTCTTCTGAGCATCCCACTGAGCTATCCTAGTAAGCATATTGTGATGAAGGGTGATCATCACAATCAGTGAGAGAGGGTGACACAGTGATAGAGGATAAGTCACAGATAGAGGGAATGTCAGGGATGGAGGGCGAGTCAGGGATAAAGGGCGAGTCAGTAATGGAGGGCTCTTAGTGATAAAGGGGAATTCAGGGATGAAGGCTGTCAGTGATAGGGGACGAGTCAGGGATTGGGGGCTCTCAGTGATAGAGGGCAATCAGAGATAGAGGGCACATCAGAGATGGAAGGCGATTCAGTGATAGAGGGCGAGTTAGGGATAGAGGGTGTGTCGGAGATAGAGGGTGTGTCAGTGATAGAGGGCAAGTCAGGGATAGAGGGCGGGTCAGTAATGGAGGGCTCTTAGTGATAGAGGGCAATTCAGTGATGAAGGCTGTCAGTGATAGAGGACGAGTCGGTGATAGAGGGTGAGTCAGTGATAGAGTATCAATCAGTAATGAAGGGCTGTTAGTGATAAAGGGGAATTTAGGGATAAAGGCTGTCAGTGATAGGGGACGAGTCAGGGATGGGGGCTCTCAGTGATAGAGGGCAATCAGAGATAGAGAGCGATTTAGTGATAGAGGACGAGTCGGTGATAAAGGCCGACTCAGTAATAGAGTATGAATCAGTGATGAAGGGCTGTTAGTGATAGAGGACGAGTCGGTGATAAAGGGCGAATCAGTAATAGAGTATGAATCAGTGATGAAGGGATGTTAGTGATAGAGGACGAGTCGGTGATAAAGGGCGAATCAGTAATAGAGTATGAATCAGTGATGAAGGGCTGTTAGTGATAGAGGACGAGTCGGTGATAAAGGGCGAATCAGTAATAGAGTATGAATCAGTGATGAAGGGCTGTTAGTGATAGAGGATGTGTCAGTGATAGAGGGCGAATCAGTAATAGAGTATGACTCAGTGATGAAGGGCTGTTAGTGATAGAGGACGAGTCGGTGATAAAGGGCGAATCAGTAATAGAGTATGAATCAGTGATGAAGGGCTGTTAGTGATAGAGGACGAGTCGGTGATAAAGGGCGACTCAGTAATAGAGTATGAATCAGTGATGAAGGGCTGTTAGTGATAGAGGACGAGTCAGTGATAAAGGGCGAATCAGTAATAGAGTATGAATCAGTGATGAAGGGCTGTTAGTGATAGAGGACGAGTCGGTGATAAAGGGCGAATCAGTAATAGAGTATGAATCAGTGATGAAGGGCTGTTAGTGATAGAGGACGAGTCGGTGATAAAGGGCGAATCAGTAATAGAGTATGAATCAGTGATGAAGGGCTGTTAGTGATAGAGGACGAGTCGGTGATAAAGGGCGAATCAGTAATAGAGTATGAATCAGTGATGAAGGGCTGTTAGTGATAGAGGATGTGTCAGTGATAGAGGGCGAATCAGTAATAGAGTATGACTCAGTGATGAAGGGCTGTTAGTGATAGAGGACGAGTCGGTGATAAAGGGCGACTCAGTAATAGAGTATGAATCAGTGATGAAGGGCTGTTAGTGAAAAAGGACGAGTCGGTGATAAAGGGCGAGTCAGTAATAGAGTATGACTCAGTGATGAAGGGCTGTTAGTGATAGAGGACGAGTCGGTGATAAAGGGCGAATCAGTAATAGAGTATGAATCAGTGATGAAGGGCTGTTAGTGATAGAGGACGAGTCGGTGATAAAGGGCGAATCAGTAATAGAGTATGAATCAGTGATGAAGGGCTGTTAGTGATAGAGGACGAGTCGGTGATAAAGGGCGACTCAGTAATAGAGTATGACTCAGTGATGAAGGGCTGTTAGTGATAGAGGATGTGTCAGTGATAGAGGGCGAATCAGTAATAGAGTATGACTCAGTGATGAAGGGCTGTTAGTGATAGAGGACGAGTCGGTGATAAAGGGCGCATCAGTAATAGAGTATGAATCAGTGATGAAGGGCTGTTAGTGATAGAGGACGAGTCGGTGATAAAGGGCGAGTCAGTAATAAAGTATGAATCAGTGATGAAGGGCTGTCAGTGACAGAGGATGAGTCGGTGATAGAGGGCGGGTCAGTGATAGAGTATGAATCAGTGATGAAGGCTGTCAGTGATAGAGGATGAGTCGGTGATAGAGGGCGGGTCAGTGATAGAGTATGAATCAGTGATCAAGGGCTGTTAGTGATAGAGGACGAGTCGGTGATAAAGGGCGAGTCAGTAATAGAGTATGAATCAGTGATGAAGGGCTGTTAGTGATAGAGGGCGAGTCAGAGATAGCGAGTAAGTCAGAGAGTCAGTGAAAGGCTCTTTGAGCTGTACGTCCTGCATGTTCAGTAGAATATTGAGGAATATTAAGACCACAACTAGACCGCTCTCAGATAGGAAGAACGATCGTTCCATTTTTTAAATTTGCACTTTGGATGTTGAACATAACACCCACGTTTACAGTCTATCTTTAATAATGTGTTCCCAGGGGCTTCAAACCCAAACCATCACTGTCTGGACATCTGTGGAACCACAGTAGGAAGCCATAGGTAGCAATGTTCAAAGCAGGTTAAGCAATGATTACAGTATTATCCGTTTTAAGGTTCGGAGAATTTCCACATAATATAAAGGTTCCTCAGGTAAAGATGTCTCCTAAAACGGTATGTCCAAAGCAGAGACCCACTCAGGACCCTTTATGTCTAAGAGTGAATGTCGCTCTGGCTTTTGCTGCAGTCTCCTCATTCCTGTCTCATGTATCATTAGATAAGATAAGGCAAATAGCTAGCAATGCTGTCTCAGCTGAGCTTCTCCACCAGAAGGGGATGTCAGGTTCACTTCTTCTCCACCCCAGTCATTTTTAAAATCATGCAATTGTGTAACTGTGTGGATTACGTCGTCTGCCCCGGACTAATATACAACTACTCATTCTAGTCTCCATGTTTCACCCTACCTGGTATTTTGACCAAGCTTTTAACCCTCCCCCGTCCGTATTCTAAAATGTATGAAAAAAAAAACACTAGAAGGCCCTGCTAGAAAACCAGGAACGAAATGAACACAATCATACTGTCATATTCATTCAAAGCCTAATTCCAAACTGAAGGTACGGTTTCTTTTGCTTCCTGATTAAGGCCTACAGTCAGTCATAACACCTTGTAGTACCAGGTAAACCCCTAGCTTACTCGCTCCCTCCTCTCACACGTGTTGATGCACTAAAAAAGTCTTGAGGTCGCATCATTACTACAATATATTCAAAAGGTTAGGCACTTTGTAAGAACGTCTGGAGCAGTCTGTAAGAAACGGTAGACCTGACAGGATGGTGAGACTGTAAGCAGTTTACATAAAACACCATAATAATTTTTTTACAATATAATACAAAAAAAACACACGTAATGAATAGATAAAAGACCTACGACAGTTTGATACAAAAAAAAGAAATTACATTTCATATTTCGCCATATCCTCGACACTGTCACATGTGCTAGGAATGGTCATCAGCAGCAAAACAACAATCATCACCTTCATGGACAGTGGTAAAATAAACGTATGTGTGTGTGAGGGGGTCCCACACGGTCTGCAGGCAGGGTCCAGTTTGTCGGAGAAAGGAAAACGCACACACAGCTAATGTTGGTTCAGCAACTCCAGTTTTTCAGCGCTATATGCAACACGTAGAAACCCCAGACAGTGTCGATGTCTATAGGATTTTGCATTATGGAGGGTATCTGCAGGCACAGCTCGCTAAGACAGCTGGCCAGAGCCCTGCCGATCTCTGCATTCTACACAGCGGAGCTCTATGGGTCACTGTTTTCCCAGACTACACCCGCAATTTTTTTGACATCACTCAGGCTGCGCTTTCTCTCAGAAAGGCGAGGAATTAAGATAAATAGCCCAGACATTGTGATCTTTCAGAATTCAAGATCTCCACTGGGCCTTTTTAAATTCAAATACATAGAAAAGAAAAGCAGTCCGGCGCTTTCCCTTTATCTGTGTACTGTACATGTAGCCTCTGCTTTCCCTCCCCTGCAAATGTAAAAGCAAAAGCGCGCCCGCGTATGAGGGATTAAACATTGTCTGTGAAACAAGAGATGATAAAACTCATCGAAATTTAACAGGAAATAAAAAAAAAAGAAAACACACTTAAAATCATCATCAGCAGAGGATCTGTGTGTCATTTCTGAGTGTGTGTGTGTGTGTGTGTTAAAGCCATACTAGCACCATTCGTCCTCCTCTGCTTCTGGGTAGTAGGGCGGGGCCCTTTCGCTGCTGGGTACGCCCAGGACATAGTGGTACCCGTTAGGCAGCCCGTGGGGAAGCTGCTGGGGCAGGGGAGGGAGGGTCACTATCTGCTGCCCCGCGGTCCAGGGTGAGCGGCCTTCAGTCTCCTGAAAGAGGCTGGAAGCCTGGGGCCGGAGGCTGCAGCGGGCGTCCAGCGAGGGTGGGCCCAGGAAGGGCTCGGAACAGATCCGGGTGACGGGGTGGGGCGAACTGAGGCCGGAGCCACACTGCAGAAGGGCGTTGTGCTCGGACAACCCGCGGCTCAGCCTGCCGGGGATCGGGGGGGCGGGCAGGATGGCCTGGGTGCCCACGAAGGACACAGGGGAGGAGTTGGCGGTCCTGTAGGCCACCGCTGGGCGTGGGGTCAGTGGTGTCTGGGGCAGCTGCCTGCGCCCACGGCTGGGCGTGCTCGCCCCCGAGCTCAACAACACCGGGCTCCCCTTAACCCAACCACTGCCCTAGGTGAAAATTGAACAAGCAAATCAAAACAATAAAAACGATGAAGATAACGTGTACAAAAAGGGTTTAGGAGAGGAAGAGGCCCGTAGGAAGGGAAGGAAAGGAAAGGAGCGGAAAGGAAAGGAAAGGAGCGGAAAGGAAAGGAAAGGAAAGGAAAGGAGCGGAAAGGAAAGGAAAGGAAAGGAAAGGAAAGGAAAGGAAAGGAAAGGAGCGGAAAGGAAAGGAAAGGAAAGGAGAGGAGCGGAAAGGAAAGGAGCGGAAAGGAAAGGAAAGGAGCGGAAAGGAAAGGAGCGGAAAGGAAAGGAGCGGAAAGGGAAGAAAAGGAAAGGAAAGGAAAGGAAAGGAGCGGAAAGGAAAGGAAAGGAGCAAAAAAAGGAAAGGAAAGGAGCGGAAAGGAAAGGAAAGGAAAGGAAAGGAAGGAGAGGAGCGGAAAGGAAAGGAAGGGAAAGGAAAGGAGTGGAAAGGAAAAATAAGGAAAGGAAAGGAGCAGAAAGGAAAGGAAAGGAGCAGAAAGGAAAGGAAAAGTAAGGAGAGGAAAGGAAAGGAAAGGAAAGGAAAGGAAAAGTAAGGAAAGGAAAGGAAAAGAAAGGAAAGGAAAGGAAAAGTAAGGAGAGGAAAGGAAAGGAAAGGAAAGGAAAAGTAAGGAAAGGAAAGGAAAAGAAAGGAGAGGAAAGGAAAGGAAAAATAAGGAAAGGAAAGGAAAAGAGAGGAAAGGAAAGGGAAGGAAAGGAAAGGAACAGTAATATGCATGGCAGAGAGTAATAGGAGGAAGACACAGAACATGTACACAAGACAAAGAGGACAGAGCCAACAGGATAGTGAGAAAAACGAAAGGAAAGACAGACAAAATGCACAGAGAAATGGTGAAGAAGAAGAAAAGAGTAGAAAGAGAAGTGAAAGGCCATGAGTGGTCGCACTAAGAGCAAAGGAAACAGAGAGTGAGTTTCATTTGACATACAGTAAAGAAATGACAACAGTAAACTGATATCAGTGACATCCGTGCTTTCAGTTCTATATGCTGAATAATATTCCCGAGAAGGAATACAGTACAGCTCCACAACACTCCTTCATCTCCGCCTAACCCACTCATCAACTACATATAGCCTGCACTCCTGTCTTGCTAGGCGGTCTCCAGCTCATAGTGGACCTTCTAATTAGAGGTCTCCCTCATCCCACCTGCTTGCTGAAGGTGGTCTCCTGAGCCTCTCCAGGGGAGGTGGCGCAGCTGGCTGGGGCAGGCTTGGTAGGGCAATGCTCCCTGCTGCCATAGCGGTCACATGAGTAGTACCGCTGCTTGTCTGCCGCGGACGAATGATGCTTCCTCTCATGGGAACGGCCTCTATCGTGCCCCCTCTCTCGAGACGACTGGGTCCCCCCAAGGTCGGCTGCTGTGCCTGAGAACGAACCCAAAATTAAAGCAGTTAAAAGGAAAACAATCAAAACCTCAGCCTTTACTGCATCTTTCATTAATGCTTATCGAGTCAGTGTTTACTTACGCTGAACTAAACTGGCATTCAACCCACAGACCCCTTCAGTAATAATAGATACTTCTTTATTTACAAGGCATGGAAACATTCTCAGCTTAAAACCTTCCAACCAGAGAACCATAAAGCCCAAACTTCCCACTGCGCTAAATAAGTAGAAACTACTATTCTGGTAGAGAAATGCTTCAGCATTTATTCCAAAAAAGGAAAGGTAAAAAACAAATAGACAAGAAACACAAGGAAAGGAAAGAAAGGAAAGGAAAGGAAAGGAAAGGAAAGGAAAGAAAAAGGAAGGACAGAAAAAGGACAGAAAGGGAAGGCAAGGCAAGGCAAGGCAAGGCAAGGCAAGGGAAGACAGGAATGGAAAGGAATAGAAAAGAAAGGAATATTAAGGAAAATAGATGAGGAGAAACAAAAGGAAAGAAAAGAAAAGGAAAGGAAAGGAAAGGAAAAAAGAAAGAACAGGAAAAAGGACAGAAAGGGAAGGCAAGGCAAGGCAAGCCAAGGCAAGGGAAGGGAAGGGAACGGAAGAAAAAGAAAAGGAAATGAAAAAAAGAAGGAAATGAAAGAAAACGAATAGAAAGGAAAAAAAGAAGAAAAAGGAAAGAGACCTGGGAAATCAAATGAGCTAACAGGATAGTGAGAAAAACTAAAAAAGAGAAGTGAACACACAGAAGGCAAAGAGAACAGAGGGCAAAGAGAACAGAGGGCAAAGAGAACAGAAGGCAAGATAGAACAGAGGGCAAAAGAAAACAGAGGGCAAGATAGAACAGAGGGCAAAAGAAAACAGAGGGCAAGATAGAACAGAGGGCAAAGTGAACAGAGGGCAAAGTGAACAGAGGGCAAGATAGAACAGAGGGCAAAAGAAAACAGAGGGCAAGATAGAACAGAGGGCAAAGAGAACAGAGGGCAAAGAGAACAGAGGGCAAGATAGAACAGAGGGCAAAAGAAAACAGAGGGCAAGATAGAACAGAGGGCAAAAGAGAACAGAGGGCAAAGAGAACAGAGGGCAAGATAGAACAGAGGGCAAAAGAGAACAGAGGGCAAGATAGAACAGAGGGCAAAGAGAACAGAGGACAAGATAGAACAGAGGGCAAAGAGAAGAGAGGGCAAAAGAAAACAGAGGGCAAAGAGAAGAGAGGGCAAAAGAAAACAGAGGGCAAAGAGAACAGAGGGCAAAGAAAACAGAGGGCAAAGAGAACAGAGGGCAAAGAGAACAGAAGGCAAAGAGAACAGAGGGCAAAGAGAACAGAGGGCAAAGAGAACAGAAGGCAAAGAGAACAGAGGGCAAAGAGAACAGAAGGCAAAGAGAACAGAGGGCAAAGAGAACAGAGGGCAAAGAGAACAGAAGGCAAAGAGAACAGAGGGCAAAGAGAACAGAGGGCAAAGAGAACAGAAGGCAAAGAGAACAGAGGGCAAAGAGAACTGGCAATCAACCCACAGATCCCTTTGGTAATAATAGATATTTGTTTATTTATTCCAAGGCATGGAAACATTCTCAGCTTAAAACCTTCTAACCACAGAACCATACAGCTAGAACTTCCCACTGCGCTAACTACAAACTACTACTCTGGTAATGACACGTCTGTTTGGCATTTATTTCGATTTAGGTCTACAAAGTGTAAGCATGGCTGCATTAAGATGATTAAGATACTCTCTGTTAATTAATACCACTCAATCAAAATATCTGCCTTCTGTTAAAATGATTCTAGCTCAGACTTAACATTCAGGAACTGATCCTACACTTGCTTTATTTCTCTGGGAAACAAAGAGCGGCAAAAGCCTGCAGCACTGACTGATCACTATGGATCAAAAGGGAACTACAACATGTGCGGAAGCGTTGATCATCCTAGCCCCACCTCCTCTCCAGAATTCCACATTCTTTAAACAACAGACTGTGCTTCTTGTTCTCTCCCTTTTTTTCTGTGAGTTCCGACATTTTTCTCCCCAGTGGGTAAGGCCGGCCTGCTGAGAGGCGGCCATAAATTAGCAGGTCACCGGGTCTGCAGTGTGTCTGTCAGCCCCTTTTATCTGGGTAATGGATGCCAGCTGCATGGCTAAAGCTCCTGCAGCAGATCCTACAGCTGATGCTGGGAAGATGCCGCACTGATCTCCAGCACATGCGCGCTACGGTGGAAATCTGCAGGACAAGTGCACCAGCTGGTCTCAGAGAGAGAGAGTTGTTTCAGAACCCACTACAACTTATTTCATTCTGCATATGCTGGCACAGCAGGACGTCCATGGAGACACTGGTTTCACAATCTCCATATACTTTAATAACATAAACGTACAATACTGCTAAAAGGTCAGGGGTCACCGGTTACATTCATTTAGCCATCTATCATCTAAAGTACTGGACATGCTGGCGGTCCATCACAGTGATTCCATCCTCATAAAAACCATTCTGAAATGTGTATGAAATGACTTTATGATTAAGCTTCTTGCACGTCTTAAACGTGCTGTGAAAATGATGATGTCAATCATAAATTGAACTGCAAGTGATTTCATAAAACAACTGACAGACAAAGCCTCATATGTGAAAACTCATAATCAACTGGGATCAACTGACAGGCATGAAACTTGGTGGGTAGTTTTGGCATCATAAGAAATGCAAATGATACAAGTTTCAGGCTCAGCTGTGCATCTGCCGCAAGCAAGGAGAGGCTTTATCGCCCGACTGTCTCAACCGCAAGTGCGGATATTCAAAGAGCAGTGATGCCCTCCATGAGTCATCCTGTTAGTGCCAGCACCATTGGCAGACGGTTGCACAATGCAGGACCACATGCACACAGACTGTTACAATGACTGCCCTTAACACCACGTCAACATCGCCAAAGACTGCAATGGTATCATGCCAGACTGTCATGGAGGGACTCAGAATGGCAGTGGGTCATCTTCAGTGATGACCAATGAATCTGTGTGTGGAGGCACCGTGGTCAGGGACAATGGTCACATGTCCAGAAGGCCTGGTGTCACTCCACCTCTTCGCCTACTGCCAAATTTGCAGGAACTGCATGAGATTATTCAAGATGCATTATGGATTATGGATGATCGCAGGACACCATTATGCACACCCAAATGCAATCAGTCCTTTTTGCCAGTAAGATCTCTAGTATGGGATCACTCGTACCATTTTCTCAAACACATAATTGACTCCCTGGAAAAATGGAAGCTCAGAGTAGTAACCTAAACCACTTGTTATATTACGACATCCAGTTACACCACTACAATCATGTTGGGATGTTGCTTACCAGTGCTGCCTGACTAGAGGCTTATATTGTGAGCCAATCTATAAGGAGGTGTGAGCATGTGTGTGTGTGCCTTGGTGCATGTCTTCACTAACCGCCAGTGCTAGGAGGCTGGCCATTGGGTGACCTGTCCAGCGACCTCTGCTTTTTCTCTCTGTCTCTGCGGTGGTGGCAGCGGTGATGATGGTGGTGGTGGTGCGTTCGCTCTTGAACGGGCTTCTCCAGTGTGTATTCGTTCAAGTTAACCTCCGGAGGGCGCTGCGGTGCAAAAGTGGATACAGAGCGCCTCAAAGGGGAATCAGGAATAGGCTGTGGGGAGAACACAGGGAAACATTAACTTATGTAGATACTGATACTGCTGTTTCTTTATATAAGCTACTAGGAGCTACTTTTAGATGAAGAACTTTACCTAAGATGAGCATCCGAAAGTTCACATCATCGCTGTCCAAAGAAAAACTCTGGTTTTTACTTTTATGTCTCATTTGAACACGAGTCGCCGTTTACACAGTGTGAAAGTTACATGATCAGTGGATCAACAGAAATGGCCCCAAGCCGTTTGGAAAAACTTCTGGCTCCATTGACATACATTAAAGTTACATTCTTAAAAAGTTGGGCAGCGATGACATTTACAATACTCAAACACACCAGAGGACCAGATACAGGATCAGTTTATTTCTTTCCTCTACTATCTGATCTAATGTCTTTTGCTACAGTCAGCCAAATAGTGATACCTGATATCGAATCATCTCTACAAATAACTGTATGAACAATTCACTGCATGGCACATCGCTGTGCCTCAATTGTGCCCCCTGCTGATGAGCCACGTAATCATGTTTGCAAAGAGGCCTTATCCTCCTGTCTGAAAATCTAAGCTGGGCTAAAGCCAGTCGCATGCTGGGAACACTTATTACAGTAACACTCAAGGTAAGCTACCATATCACAGCATTAAAGGTCAACCACAAGAGTGTCATATCTAGGACAGCTGCAGAAGCCTAGCATAAAGCAGACCCGTTTTCGCCCTGACCTGCACTTTGGACTTAGCATTTAAGAGCATATTGCTATCAGCTGCTGTATTTAAGTGGTTGTTGTGTTTGAGAGTCAGCTGGAATGATTAAAAGGTGAGGTGTCCCCTGGGACGTCATGCCTGCTAAGTCTCTTTGATGCTTTGTTTTACAACTGGCAACCCGTCTGTATTAACTAATCCTGAAATCCCTGCTAATAACAGGGTGAAACGCTGTGGGTAATCCAAGCTTAAGTTTTCTAAGCTTAAGTTTTAAACAACAGTAAATATAGTAATAGATGATGAATGAAAACAACACATACGGCTAGTAGAGTTCCAGGAGAGTGGCGAGAATGACTTCTCTGTCGGAGCGCCATGGAGATGATCATGAAGAGGAAGAACAGGGAAAAGGTTGTTTGTTTATTAGACGACTATAATATGACACGTGCAAAATCACAGATCCTAAAGTTTCATGAACGCCGCAAACAGAACTCTTTGAACCAAAGTAACACACCTTCCACTTTCATTGGTTTTTGCCCTTTATTAATGAAACCTTAACTATTCTCTGAATTCTTTTACCATTTATGTTGTTTGATCTTATTGTCAATATGTAGTTTTAATTCAGGATTTTAAATTAAAATATGTTTTAATTTCTTTTTAAATCCCTTAAACCGCAAATTCTGGGCTGCATTAAAAATGAAGGTTATCCTCAATGTATGTTTAAGCAAAAATAAAGGTTTCTGGATTAGTTGATTGATTGATTGATCAAATTTCATATAACTATGGCTAATACAATCTTAAGTAAGGAAACTGTATGAAGAAAATGAGAGAAATAGACCAAACAACCCCCAAAAGTTTAATGCAAAGCCCTGTTTCAACACAGCTATGCCAATCTGAATGCTTTAACCCATTAGGCCAAAGCAGGGGTTCTCAATCCCAGTCCTGTGGACCCCACATTAAATAAGATTTTGTCCTTTTCCTTCATCAAACACACCTGATTTAACTCATCACTCAATTCACTAGCTCTTCATATGTCGGTACAAGTGTGTGTAGAGCAGGACAGAGACAGGGAACCCCTAGGCTAATGTCACCTGGCTGTTTTTGTGTTCCCCACCAACACTAGGTAGTGCCAGTGAGACTGAAACACTGGGAACTGAGCTGGGAAGCTTTTGTTGTTGTCTGCCTGAACCCAGGCCAGAGCTAGATCGCAGAGTGAGGGGTTTCCCTGGGTGGAATCAGATGGATTTTGGCCATATGAGCAGGTGCTGAAACCTCACAGTCCAAAGCTAATGGATATTATCAGGCCGCCAGACACTTTTCTGAGGCCTGGCTCTGAGCGGGAATCTGATTTGAGTGCGAGAAACAGGAGAAACCCCCAACATTTTGAAGCTGCTATATCATCTCATTACGCCACAGACGTGTGGGAAATGGTGCTGTGTGTCGGCAGATCATAATCGAGCTCTCGCTTTGATGGGTTTGCACTGGAATCTTGGCAGAGAGACCAGGACGGAAAAATATGACTCAAAAAAGTGGGCGATGAGAGCCTCTTAATCAGGTCTGAATATCGCTGAGAAAGTCGTAGGTCTCTCACATGCTGTGACGCTGAGCTTAAATCTGACACAAAAGCTTAATAGAATAATAGCCTTCGCTGCAGCAAACCAAGATGCAGGACAAAGTCAAGATATAACAGCTATAATATTAAAAATATACATTCATCATCAAAAGAATGGTTGCACCAAGAAGAAATCAACTGACAGGAATAAAACTGGGTGGGTAGGTTTAACATCGTGACACATGCAATGACTGATGCATGTAAGTTTCTAGCTCCTCCATGCATGAGGTGTAAGCAAGGATGGGCCTTATCGCTGACCCAACACCCACGACTGTGGATATTCAGCGGGGATGTCCTCTATGAGTCATTCTGTTAGTGCCAGTCCCATTGGCAGACAGCTGCATGAAGCAGGGCTACAAGCACACAGCCTGTTACGACTGCCCTTAACACTACATCAACATACACGCCTAGGACTGTAGTGGTGTTGTGCCAGACTGTCATGGAGTGAATGGCTGCGGATCATCGTCACTGAGAGTCCTGCTTTTGTCTTGGTAGAGATGAGCAACAAAGCCAAATGTTTGTAATGCTGTACCCCTCCAGAAGGCCTGGTGTCAAACCTCCTCCACCACTACCGCACCATCTGCAGGAACTGTGTGAGAATATTCAAGCTGCATGGGATGGATTATCACAGGACACCATTAGGATCCCCTACAACTTCTACTTCTACAACAATAGACTCTACTTCTGTATGTGTAGCTCAGTAAATATTGTCCATATCAGTCTAACTGTATCATCAGTTATTATTCCTGGTAGCATTTATCTTCCTTCCCAATAGCACTACAATACGACACTTCCTTCAGGGTGCAACTATTCTTTTGACGACGAGTGTACTACGCAATAAACACAATGTCCTATGTACTACCCAAAATAGGTATGTGACTTCTGTAACTATGCAAACCATTTATGCATTTAACTGCTTCCTGAGTGGTCATGGTTCTGTATGTAACCCTTGCTTTTACTAAGAGAACCCGAAAAGAACCATTACTAAGGGTCCTGCAGCACTATGACTATGAAGACATATGGTAAGTCATTCAAGGAGGCCTCAGGTAAGGACAATGCTCTTTGACTCAAAGTAAGACTGTATTTGCTTCAATCTCAGGTTTTTGAAATACCAGACTGTGGTAATAATCCATTCTAGCTTGATTAAAGATCAAAAGCTTAGGACCGCACTGACCTGACCAAATGCCAATCAAAATGAAAGATACAAAAACGTATAGAGCAGCTGCAGACGTAAAGACATTAACTGGACCCTCTGATCTGGAGCGCCTACTGTCCAATTTTCATCTCTTACCCTGGGCAGAAAAATACTCTACTATCCACTTTCCATCTCTTAGCTTGAGCATAAAGCCAATGCAGGCCATATCGTTGGCAGTTTCCCAAAGTCTAATCACATTATGCTGTACTTTTCTCCCTGCTCTGCAAAACCCAAATATCCCATATTCATTCGGACTGGCCTGTTATACAGAAGCACTTTTGTGCAACAAAACATCAATATTGCCTTATCTCAAGTAATGAGAAGAAGATTATGTTTCATGCTGAGTCCACCCATTGGGAGAATGGGGTAAGAGAGATATGTATGAGGTGTATATGTTTGAGTATAGGATCTTTTTTCTGTATTTTTTTAGTTTTTAACCCTGGCCTAAAAAAAATATCCGGCACCCATAGTATGCCCAGTTTATGCTAACCAACTAGCCCTGGCCTGTCCGGTCCCATAATCCCAGTTTATACCTCAAGCAGTGGCCAGCAGTAAAGAAAAGAAGTGACACTGATACTGTAGAAGCATAACAACAGTTAACACTGGTGCTGCCTTCACTGCTGGAGATGCTGTTGCCAAGTAAAAGGAGGTTTGATGAACTTGCAAAAGTTCTTCTAGACTGGTAAGTATATTGTTTACTGGTAATATCTGATGATATGGAGTATGAATTTGATAGGCTTACACATTGCTCCTTTAAGGTTTGACAGGTTAAGGTTAACAATAATTTTATATATTTATATATATATATATATATAGTATTTTTTATTTTATATATATATATATATATAGTCATTTATATATATATATTTGTTTTGGGAGAGTTTAAAGCATTGTTTTTATTGAAGGGGAATCTTCTTCTTGATCTACCTGCATCTCTGCGTTGAGTTTGGGCAAGGATACTGCACGCCCTTGACCATCCAAACCAGCAGGTGCTACTACGGTGGAACTGTTCTCCATCTTCTTCATCTCTACTGACACCTGCCACAAACACAGACACAAACTCATGCCACTGAAATTAGACTATAACTATAAGGATTGAGGGAATGTCCTATAAGACAGAATACCTGGGCAGTGTTTGTATTTGAGATGTCCTCTGATTGGCCTCTTGAGATGGGTCGTCTCTTCGACCTGTGGACCTCTTTGGTCTTCTCCGACACCCAGGATGAGGAGCCTTTGATGACATTATCATGGCTGGATATCCTTCATAACAAAAGACCGAAAAGGGTAATAATGATTTAAATATGCACATAGAATTTACTGCAAGCCTGCACTGTATCTATGCATTGCAGTAACACTTTACATTAAGTGTTGACTGCTTAACGTGAAGTGATGCATTAGTTAACATGAATAATAGATTTAAAATGTTACTGTGCTTAACTAATTACGTCACGTTAGTTAGCCAGTGTAGAGTGCTACTGTGTCTGCTATGTGAATAAACTGTGCATGGCTTAGTGTGTGCATGTGCAGTGATCAAGGCCTACAGTGTGCGTCCATTGTTAAGTGTGGTACAGCTGGGATTGTGAGGCTGGCTGTCCGGTGGGCCATCCACACTTTTCTTGGTCTTCTCCTGCATGGGCGTCAAAGGCAGGAAGGGCTCCAGGAGAGCTCCTACTTTATTCTACACAGAAGAAAGAATGGATAATGAAACTCTGATACACAAAAACATAAGTTTACATTATAAATTTAATGTTTATATTATATCAATTATTTAAAAATTATAAAATTTAAAAAAAATGTTTATATTGTAGTGCATATGATTAGCTCTTACTGTTGTGGATGCATAGTATATAGTTACTATTGAGTGGTTAAGGTTATCCAAGACACAAAAGTGAAAAAGAACAGAATATATTCTGATTGGTTTAACATTTTATCTTCCTGATCAACTTTTTGTTAGAGTACATTGTGAGTCACTACCTCTTAATGAACTTGACTTAATCGTGCCAGCTCAACCGATTGGCAGAGGTCTGTTAGGCTGGTGCTGAATCTTTCAATAGATCCACCTTTAATGTTGTCATCCATAGAGACACCAAGTTTATTTTTAATTTGTATTACTTTTTTAGCATATTACAGTTTCAGTGGTTTTGTTGAACAGCTTTATAAAACAAAAAGCAGTCTAATAAGGTTAAAGTCATTTTCTAAATAACCCATGTGTTACCAAATGGTATAATTGCCCCAAACAAACGTTTTTTTTTTTTTGTGGTGAGGATGTTTAGGGGTTTAAGCATTGTTTAGTCTCTGTATAATTCCATCTGTGTTACTTCACAGATTTCAAGATCAGACTTTGGATTAGCCGTGTAGGTTATACACTGAAGAGGAAAGTTAGCAATCACTCCGCAGCAAATGAAGTACAGCTGAGATTCAGACAGACCAGTCTGTAATTCAGAGTTACTGCACTGTATGTTCTCTCTTGACCTTGCTGACAGGGAGGACGAGAACTGTTCTTGTTTTTGTTGCTCAGTCTTTTGGATAATTACACTGTGTTGTGTGAGGAACAGCTATTAGTGACAGAAGTGTGTATGTGTGGTGCCTCACCTGTGGGCCAGGTCCCGTCTGCTCTTTGGACTGCTGCTGCTGCATCTGCAGTCTCTTGGCTCTGTTCTGCTTGTAGTAGTCAAAGATCATGAGAGCAGCATACACTTTCCCCACTGTCAACTCATTGGCTGTAGGACACAGTAATGCATCATGAATCCACTGAATCATGTACCATAAATCCAATGTATCTCATGAATCTTTGTCCTGTCTGCTCAGTAACATAAAGGCTCCTACACCCTACCTAGCGAATCATATGGTTGAAATGGCAGAGAAAGCAATCTGTTTCTGACCACTAGATGGCGATAGAGGCACAATTTTCTGGACTGGAGGTCAAGTCAGTTAGCTTGACTTACCCCTGTTTTTAACTGTGTGTGTACAATCACAAGGCACCTTCATTTATCTACACTAAGTGTCCTTTTGATCAGCTGCACTTGCACGTTGTAGTTCTACAATTACTGACTGTAGTCCATCTGTTTCTCTCCATAGCTTGTTAGCCCTCGTTTACCCAGTTCTCTAATGGTCAGGGCCCCTTATAGAGCAGGTAAGAATGCAGGGCTAGTCTAGAATAGTCCACCAAGCAGAGCCCTATGCCCTCTGATGAAGGACTGGAGGACTGTGCAGCAGGAGATGAGCTATCGCCCCTGGCTTTACATCTACAAGGTGGACCAGCAAGGTAGGAGTGTCTAATAGAGTGGACAGTGAGTGGACACAGTGTTTCAACACTCCAGCAGCACTGCTGTGTCTGATCCACTCACACCAGCACAACACACACTAACACACCACCACCACGTCTGTGTCACTGCAGTGCTGAGAATGATCCACCATATAGACTACAGTCTATAACTGTAGAACTACAATGTGCACCTTTATGGGAAAATAGACAAGGAGTGTAGAGGCAAGGCCTTCCTCACAAAGTTAGAGGGTTTGTGGTGTTAAGTGACTGAGTGCTTACGTTTGTGGGGAGTCACCAGCAGGTCCATAGTCTTCTGGGACAGGTTTGGCCAGACAGTAGCCAGCTCCTTCTTCAGCTCAGCGTCACACAGACGCTGGGCCACCATCCCTTCAGAGAACAGCGACAGAGCCGGTGAGACACAGCCTCACAGATAACCCGAGGAAATAACGCAGTTGTGAATCACATATCATACTTTCGGTTCACGACGCAATTACTGTTTAGCAAATTTAGCAACTTCTATTAGAATCATCCTCAAAGCTCCTTCAGAGGGCTGATGCCAGTTTGCTCGGGCAGTGACTCTAGCTGATGAAACAGCCCAGACATCATTGGTACATCAAGTGAAATTAGTCCTGCGCCATAACCGCATAATACACTCTGTGTTAGGGCTTGGTAGGAACCAGAACTCTCAGAGAAGCCGTTCGTTTTGGATCTTCAACTCAACTCAACTTAATGTATAAACGAAACACATTTGTAAAGAAATACTGTTAGTGTTTGTCGGGGATGAGCAAGTCCCGTGCTCCTCTGAGGCAGTGAAAAGGACCGGGCAGCGAGGCTTTAAAAAGCCATCCGGCAGTCTGCTGCGATTCAGCAGACAGTTCTCGCACACACAGACACCCGCGCACACGCTCACACCACTCTAATGAGTCCTGATGGGACACATGGCACCAAGCACAGCACTAACAGTCAACGAGGGGAGCAAAATGAATGATGCATATGTATCCACAACTCTGCCACAGCTAATGGTTAAATATTAACAGGGCATGTTCTCCTATTCACTTTAGCACTCCTCAAATACAGTGCTGCTGAAAGTGTGTAATCCCTTCTTCATTTTGTGAATATCTACATAAGTGATCTTAAATATGATCAGATCTCCATTTAAGTCATAACCATAGATAAAAAAAAACAGATTCAAATGATATACTTTTCCATCCATTTATTGAACAAAGTGATACGACCTTAAACTTCTAGAATGATCAGTCTGGCACAGGGGATAATTAGGGCCAGAAGGTTCAACCAATGGAGTGAAAATCAGGTGTGAGTGTGGCTGGCTATACACTCTTTTAAAAAAAAAAGTCTTCACCATCCAGCTTCGTCTTATTACCACACACGCCATATCTCGGTCAAATGGGATTTCTGACATTCAGAACTTTTTGACCTCAAGAAATCTTTTGCAAGTGCTGGAAGAGATTCCAAAACTGCCTCAGACTTTAGATTGGAATTCACTGCTCCACTTTCAGGCAAACAGTGTACAAATGGAACAAACTATACACAATTGTTAACCTTACCTAGAATGGTCATCCAACCAAAATGACTAAAATGACTAAAACTTGATTCTTGATTGGAAGATCACAAAAACACTGGGACAACACCTACAGATCTGCAGACCTCTCCTACACTGGCTAATGTCAATGTTCATAATGTTCATGAGTCAATCAGGCAAACACAGAACAAGCTCACAAAATATTAGTCACCTGAGACTGAAACAGACCTAAAAGCATGTAAACCTTCATAAACATGAATAACAGTTGGGATTTGATTTGGTAAAAACTGGACAAGTTTCTGGATGTAGGCGGATCAGTGTTCAGACACTTTAGCATCGCAGTTGGGCCAGATTTGCTGTATGCCTCCCCTGGTACAATTCTGAGGAGGATTTCCTGTAGACTGGGATTTCTGCTCCTACTAGTGGACCTATATGACCGTACTGTCCATACACCTGCAAATTCAGATACTTCCTTCACACTATTTCATTCACCACCACCAAATGCAGTCACTCCTTTTAGCTAATCATTAACATCTGCTTTGGAGCCATTTACCACACGTGGAGCGAGACATTCACTGCACTGCCCCACCTTTTCTCAATCTATGAACCCGTCACTCTATTAATAGCCCCATCATCCTCATGCAACACCACCTGCAGGAGCTTGAAGGAACAACCATCTTTAACATGCAAGGTGAATAACTTTTGTTCCAGGATGGAATGGGAGCATGGATGAAGCCACTACTCTCCATAAAGAACGTTTCTATCTGATTACAGTTTCCTATGAACCACAACTGAAATAACGTCATGTGGATGGATAAGGCACACATGGATCCTGACGGCTTGAATGAGGGATATTATGTGCAGCAATCCGAAAACTGTAGCATAAGAACCTCATGCCTAGTTTGAAACATGGTGGTGGCAGTATAGGAGTTTTTCTATTACTGGACCAGGATTTGCCATAGCTTGCCACAATTTAATGGAGCTATGAATTTTGCAGTGCATGGATACATTTTACAAGAGAACCTATGAACTAAAGCTCAGCATGTGATGGGTCTTGCTGAAGGAGAATGACCCTAAAAGCAGTTAGCCTACATATAAAGGGATTGCTTAGTACTGTGCATGGGCCTATATCACCATAGTACAGTATGTGTGTAGGGCTGGAATAGGGCCTTTAATGTTTAATTGAACAATGTAAGAAGAAATATCATAGATTATGTGATTATTGAAATACTAGTTAGTGCAGCCCTATATAGTAGATGGGTGCTTATATAGAGGCAAGGTGGAGTGACTAACCTGATGCCAACTTGATCTCCAGGGCAGTGCGGATCAGGGCCATGAGCGTGGAGGTGAAGTGTACCGAGTTGTCGTCGGCGATGGGCATGTTCATCTTCACCAGGCGCTGAGGGGAGTCAGGAGGGCCGTTAGGAACGCAATAGCACTCCGCAGTCACTCCAAAAAATAACAACCCAGGCCAGCAAGACGCCTCTGGCCAAAACCATCTGTGTGCTTATGAGAGTCTAACTCTAAAATTTGTTTCGTCCCTCGGAGGGCCACACAGGGCTGAGTTGTGGTTTTCCGCTAATGCATGCTTGCTTAATGTCTAAAGGTGGACATGCTCTCAGTCTGGAAGCACACAAAACGTTTTGTCCAAAACGACAGTGGTACAAATACGGAGACATAACAGTATTCAAACAGTCACATTCACTTCTATAGGCTACGGTCTGCAACCAAAGTGCGTCGGTGAGAGACTGACACTGACAGGAGAGTGGAGAAAAGCATGTACACACATAACCATGAGGGTGCCTCAACAAGTCACAGGAGCTCCACTCTGCTGGCATCTGCTCTAATATAGCAACACAGTGAACTGTAGATTTGGAGAAATTCCAGGCTGGGACTTTCAAGTGCTTTCTAATAGGGCCCGGCCGATAAGATAATCCTGTCTCCAATCCCAAACATTAGACTTTAAATCTAAAATTATAAAATTATATTTTCTATGAGAGAATGTCATTTAGTAGTAAATGACACAACGGCAAGCCGACAAACGTCCTCAGCTTAACTACGTTGTCTAAAATTAAATAAGACATGCCATAGCAATAATGCAAATGACTGGCTTAAAAGGAACCTGTTATGCTTTTGTGTTTTCCCCCTTCCCTTAAGTGTGTGGCTTGTTGTTCATGTTCTGCAAAACCACTCTAGAAGATCTAAAAATTAAAAAATAATGAACACTGAGCATAATATGAGTAAAATATATATGTAAACAAGGACTGAGGGATCTAAGTGAAGATCGTAATAGGTCACAACAGTTTTAATGTGTATATCGTCGCTGTCCAAAGAAAAACAGGTATCTCCAAAATGGCAACTTTACAGAAGGGGCCAAAAACCTCATTCAGTTTGAATGAAAGTCAATTGAGCCAAACGACTTTCAAAGTCATTTTGGGCCATTACTGTTGGTCCATACCTCATGAAATTTCTACACAGTGTAAACATCACATCATGTGATCAAATGAGGCATTAAAGTAAAAATCAACAAAAATGAAGATCATGTTTTTCATTGGACAGCGATGATTATATAAAGTAAATAGGTCACAACAGTTTTAATGTGTGTATATATAAGATATATATATATATATATATTATATTGGATATAGATATATATATATATATATATATATATATAAGATATATATATATATATATATATATATATATATATATATATATATATATATATACACACACATTAAAACTGTTGTGACCTATTACGATATATATATACAAAAATGAAGATACATGTTTTTCATTGGACAGCGATGATATATATGTATATATATATATATATATATATATATATATATATATATATATATATATATATATATATATATATATATAACGTTCAATAAACGTCATTCATATTGGTGTCTACATCTACATCAGTCATATTGGTGGTTACATATCGGCCGGGCTCTATTTTCTAAGACCAAATACCCCATTAAAGCACTGTATTAAGGAGTTTTCATATCTTGTCAATTCATATCTGCTGCTATGTTCCCTGTGCAAGTAGCTGTATGGCACCTTAGTGTGGCTGTGAAGAGTCGAGCTCCCTTGAACTAACAGAGCATACATCCACTTGCAGTAGCGGAGTGCAGAGATAAAAACAAAACAAGTCAGAATGGAGAAAAGGAGGGGAGCAGTCACACACAGCCAGACGCTCACACACACAGCAGGGGGAAAGTGTGCTGACCATACGAGAGAAAGAGAGAAGAGAGAAGAGAGAGCAAAGGACATGGTGGATGAGAGACAGTGAGCACGAGCAAGACACAGAGAGAGAAAGAGAGGGAGAGAGAGAGACAGAGAGAGAGTAAAGCTCTCAGGGTTGAAAGCGACGTAGGCAACAGACATACGCACATATGCACTGCTCCACAACAAAGAAGGATGAGAGGGAACAGCTGTTAGGGGTACCAGTCTACTCTAGGTTAATAGGTTAATAATTAACACCATAGGTTCACTAAGCTAAATGTGGGGCCGCTTAGAAGAAGGATCATACCTACTAAAAATATATCTGCCTGGAATGGTTCAACCAACTGCAATCAAACACCAATAAGGCACATCTCTGTGAGGGGACAGGTACTAGCTTAGAGTACACATCTAATGCATAACATGAGCTGGTATTGCAAAACCGCTTGCTCTGAGTTGCTTATATCGTGCACAAACAATGCAGTGTAAAGACGTATTTGAATAAATGGGAAGGGTGACAGCTTTGAAAGCAAAAGAGACCAAGTACGGGGCTTAGGATTCTCTCAGACATCAGTGAGTCAAGCTAACATTTCACTAAGGCTTAAAACTGTCATACTGCCATCTTCAGGTAGTGGAGAAGGGGCGCAGTCGTCCAAGAAAAGGAGCAAGAAGAAGAAGGGCCACACCAGAAACATTGGAGAGCGGACAAAATAACAAAACGAAAAAAACAAAAAACGGGAAAACAAAGAAACAAGGGGCGGGAAACATTGCATAGCACAGAGATTGGCTGAAGGATAAGCCAATGGGAAGACAGGGCGAGCAGAAGGGGGAGGGGTGGGAAGTTGGGCGGGCGAAGTCGGGGCTACCTTGTAGGCGATTCGTGGTGGACATTTCTTTCCCAAACCTAAAGGTGGGGACATGTGGAGCAGCATCTCATACATATCGCGGTACTTGATACGGCCACTTCACAGTGTAGAGAAAGCAAAAAACCCAAAATAAAAGACAAGGATGGGGAGTTAGAGAGACGGGTAGAGGAACAAGGGGGAGGAAATGAAAATTTTAAAAAGGAAAAATAAAAATAAATAAAAAAGGACAAAATGAAGAAGAGAAAACAAAACAAACAAACAAACAAACAAACAACAAAAACAGAAATCTGCGTTATTTAGATTTCCAAGAGTGTCATGGACAGGGATGCCATCCTTGCCCGGGCAGGGTCAAAGATGGATCCTAAAGGTCAGAGGTCTGAAGGGAGAGGAGTTGATCCCTGATGAAAGAGATGGAATGGAGCAGAGTGAGGTGCACACATGGTGTGGATGGTGACAGAATGGCTGCATTGTTTGGAGGATGTCTGCTTCTGCATGCTAAGAGACATCAGGTGGGGTTTCCTCTTTCAAGTGCTTGGAAACAAAGGTTTCAATGCCAGACGGCCTTCCAATCAGCTTAGCCTAAACTTAGCCCTTAGCGTAAGTCTGGATTGGTTGCTACATCACTGTATTATCAGCTTTAGCTTCAAAAGCAGGTGGATCATACTTACAATGCTACATACATATTAATAAACCTACTTAATAAATCAGAATATCTGCTTCATAGTCAGTATGCATGAGGATGTACATCATCATACCATATTGGACGTAAAAACTCTCTGTCATGCATTTTGTGGCTTTGAAAGCTTTGTTTCCCAATCAGCGTCATTAACCATAAGCCAGTCAAGTCTGGAAGGGCAAGTGCTTGTGTATAGGCAAGTCATTTAGTGCACAGCCATTCAGTTTGGGTCTCTGGGCAGTGGCGCACAGAGCCCACGAAAGTGGAGGAAGTTTCTGGGGTTGCAAACCTTGTATGCTACCCTATTAGGGCAGTTCTTCCCTAAGCCAAGAGGGGGCGAGATAATTCGCAACAAATTGTACATATCCTTATAGGAAATCCGTCCGCTGCGGAGAAAACAAGCAAGACATGACACACGTATAAGGACAGCTTGGAGAGTACATTAGCATAGGCAGTGGACTTCATTAGACACGTATGGGCACTGTAATGTTTTTTCCCCACCCCTCTGGCATCCAGTCGGGTTGTGCACGAGCAGGACACCTAGGAAAACAGTTCCTTCATGTTTTTATCTCATAGAAGAAGACAGAGGAAGGAAACATTGCTTTAATAAATCTGCACGCTCTAACCAGAGGCTTCTCCAGCCCACAAGACTGGACCCTCGCTCTCAGTACAACTGCCAGACTATGTTATTGGTTATTTCAGAGCAACGAATACAATCGCATGGAGTGTGGGGGGGGGAGGGCGCGGGGGTTAAAGCATACCAAGCAGCCGGGTCGTACTCAGCCCACACACGGATGAATTCGTCCAGGTGGTGCGGGCCGAGGATTGAGGAGTCTCGTGTCAGGTATTCAAAATTATCCATGATCACGGCCACAAACAGGTTCAGCATCTGCGCAGCAAAGAGATACAAGAGACGTTACAGGTAGGGGCTGTCCTTTCATGCCAGGACCCAACAGACCACAACCAGAGATTAATGTAGGCCATTAATAGAGACACAGCACAAATGGACTTTAGGTCAGGGCAGCTCCAACACTGCCCAAGGAGATACTCTTTCCGCATTTAACTTTTAGAAAATAAAAGGACATATTTGTCCCACTCGTCTCCAGAGGAATGAGGAAATAGCAAAGACAAGCCCATGGTGAAATTCTCCCTGGCCAGATTTCAGATATTTTTAGTTTCAATGGGAAATGAAACACATCTGGAACAGCGGGAAGGATTTCATAGAAGAACTAAGACCCCAGCACCTTAAAAAACATTGCACATAGTATATCTTGCATTTCATGCAATCAAAAAATAATCATAGATAACAAATAACCAAATACTAATGATGACAATACGCTGAAGTAACTGAGAGAGAGAGAGAGAGAGAGACAGAGAGAGAGATTGAGGAGAGACAGAGCGAGAAGGAGAGAAGAGAGAGAAGGAGCGAGAGAGGGACTGGCAGAGAGAGAGAGCAGAGAGAGATCAGGGAGAGAGGACAGAGAGAGACAGAGAGAGAGAGAGCAGAGGGAGAGAGACAGAGAGACAGAGAGCGACCAGAGAGAAGAGAGCAGAAGCAGTGAGACTGCTGACTAGAGAGAGAAAGAGAGAGAGAGATGAGAGGAAACTGAGGAGTGAGGGCGACGAGAACGAGAGAGAGAAAAAGGAGTGATATGGAGAGAGAGAAAGACAAAGAGAACGAAGCTGGAGAGAGAGGAGAGAGAGAGATAGAAGAGAGAAACGACGTGAGAGAAAAGAGAGGGGGGGGAGAGAGAGAGAGAGAGAGAGAGAGAGAGAGAGAAAGAAAGTGTGTGTGTGTGTGTGTGAGAGAGAGAGAGAGAGAGAGAGAGAGAGAGAAAGAGTGTGTGGTGTGTGTGTGAGAGAGAGAGAGCGAAAGAGAGAGAGACAGAGAGAGAGACAGAGAGAGAGAGAGAGAGAGAAGTGAGAGAGACACAAGACAGAGAGAGACAGAGTGAGAGAGAGAGAGAGAGAGAGAGAGAGAGAGAGAGAAAGAGAGAGAGAGAGAGAGAGAGCAAGAGAGAGAGAGAGAGAGAGAGAGCACTAACCAGGAAAGAGCAGAGGAAAATGA